>BLSH010238282.1:1326631-1338179 GCA_018402905.1 Glandirana rugosa
ATGACGTTACACTGAAACTACGTTAAATATACCACCTTGAAAATGACAGAACTAACATTAGGAAAATTTTAGTACGTTTAGATAACTTACTTTTTTTTCTTTGTGACGTGGAAAATTCACCAACATTTAGGGCCTGTACTTTACACTTGTTTCGGATAGGGAGATATGAAACATCAACAGAGTTGGGAAAGGGAAGAGAGACCCCCCCCTTCACACAGCACACAGAGCTGAGTCTATCAACAGGAGGTCCCTCCCCTGTCACCATTTTTCTCTTGGTGTCAGGAAAACTTGTCAGAAGTGATTCATGCTGATAGAAAAGGAACGAACAAGCAGACAGAAATGACATCTAGTGCTCTTAATTGAGACAACTACAAAGTATAGAGGGATAGGCTTTGTTCACATTTCATGTCCGGGATTTACAACCACTTAAAAGGTGCAGTGTTTCTTTTTTTTCATTCAATAGATTTGCATGATTTTAAAAGGATTACAATCAAGACAGTAAAAGTTCCACCATATAAATTGCATCAAAGTCACATTGCAGTAGTGTGAACTGAGCCTTAAAGTGTCTGTAAACCCTCACATATACCCAGTGAAGTGACTGGCCTCAGATGATACACGGAGATGAAACAAATCTCCCTACATGTGCCTGTGCCTGTTTATCTGCAGTTCCCTCTTCTCTACATCTGTTCAAAGTGCTGTATTAGGAAGCTTGCCTGGGAGTTCAGAAAAAAGGGGACGGAGAGCTAAAGTTACACCCCCCACCCCTTCCACACAGCGCACGGGAACAGAGCTGAGGCTATCAGCTGGACACCCCTCCTGTCACCTATTTTTCTTGGTATCCAAGTGTAGAGGCGCTGCAAACTTCCAACATAAAAAGCTCAGCCCGGTGCTCAGACCTTGAGGCTGCTGACACCTTCAACGTACCAGAATAAGTAAAAGGATGGTCGGCACTCAGGATGACATCCAAAATAGTATTTCTTTATTAACCAGTTGCCGACCGCCCGCCGTGGATTGACGGTGACGATATGGCTCTCCTGCGCGAGGGAGGGAGTTTTGGGGGCATGCGCCACCAGAGGCGCGCTTACGCCAATCAACGGATGGGGCGGACTTGATTTCCGCTGGTCAACTGCAATCGCTTTCCAGCAGTGACAGATCGGGGATCGTGAATGTAAACAAGCAGATCCCCGTTCTGACAGGGGAGGGGAGAGTGATCGTATGTTCCCTGTATATGGGAGCAGCGATCTCTCTCCTCCCCCACTCATCCCAGCCCCCACACAGTTGGAACACACTGACAGGGAACACAGTTAACCCTTTGATCGCCCCCTAGTGTTAACCCCTTCCATGCCAGTGACATTTACACAGTAATCTGTCGCTATTTATAGCACTGATCGCTGTATAAATGCCAATGGTCCCAAAAAAAAGTGTCAAAAGTATTCGACATGTCCACTGCAATATCGCAGTCCCACTAGAAATTGCAGATCGCCGCCATTACTAGTTTAAAAAAATAAATAAAAACGCCATAAATGAATTCTCAGCTTGTAGACGCTATAACTTTTGCGCAAACCAATGTACGCTTATTGCAATATTTTTTTACCAAAAATATGAGGAAGAATATATATCGGCCGAAACTGAGGAATACATTTGTTTTTTAATATTTTTTTTTTGGATATGTATTATAGCAAAAAGTTAAAAATATTGTGATTTTTCAAAATTGTCGGTCTATTTTTGTTGATAGCGCAAAAAATAAAAAGGACATCAATTTTGTTTGGGTACAACGTCGCACGACCACGCAATTGTCAGTTAAAGCGACGCAGTGCCGAATCGCAAAAAGTGCTCTGATCAGGAAGGGGGTAAATCATTCTAGGGCTGAAGTGGTTAAAGCAATACTAAACGTTTGCTTTTTTTTTCCTTCCCAGGGGCCACTCGTGCGGGCGCGCTCCCATGTCCTGTTACTGCGTCCATTGACACAGACAACAGAACTCGGCCCCACCCTCGCTGGCTCCCGCGTCATTGGACTTGACTGGCAACTGCGGGACCCAATGGCTCCTCTGCTATCAATCTATCTAATGAGGATCGGAGCCCACGGCTGGAGCTGCTAGGCTCGTCCCCGGCGTGGGAAAGATCGGGCCCAGGTAAGTGAAGGGGGTCTCTGGGGGGCAGCTGTAACAAAAAAGTTTTCACCTTAATGCATAGAATGCATTAAGGTGAAAAACCGGAAGGGTTTACAACCCCTTTAAAGTACATGTACAAAGCTGTAAAACTACCCTACGCGTTTCGGACGTTAGTCATTTTTTTTTTCTTGGCGGCAAGAAAACTTGTCAGCAGTGACTCATGCCGATAGCAGAGGAACAAAGCAGCAGAAAAAAGTGACACTTCATTCTCTGGATTAAGTACACACTATAGAGGGATATGCTTTGTTAACATTTCTGAGGTTTACATCCACTTTAAGACAATACAGTAGCTAGAAAATAATAAACAGTTTATACTAATTTTACAGTCAAGGCACAGGGTGGAAGAGTGTGTAATGGGAGCCATATAGGATACACCAAGGCCTGGGTCAAGAGGTGGGAGAGCAATATGAGGGTTTCAACTAGGGCCGAACTATCTACATTTTACAGAGGGAGCAAAGGGATCTGCCACTAGGCCAGGTATGCAGCATGGGGAGGGAGAAGGAAAGAACAAGGAGAAAAGGTAAGTTAGAAGAGAAAGGTATGGAATGGAAAAGAGTGCTCCTCTTCCCCCCCAAGCACATCAAAATGGGTTCCAAACACAACATTTGGTGCAGTCAGGACGGCTTGCTATTGGGGAAACTGGTCAAGCGAGAGGAACCAGGAGCGCCAGCAGGGGACCCAAGAAGAGGAGGACCGGGCTGCTCTGTGCATAGCCATTACACAGAGCAGGTAAGTATAGCATGTTATTTTCTTTTTTTTTTTAAAGCCGAACCTTTAATACCACTTTAAGCTAAAAAAAAAAAAACATATTACAAAGGATGCCTGTTTTTTTAAATAGTGCCAACAGGAAATGAGATTTCTGGAATACATAAAAGATGCCTCCAGGTTGTAATATTGCAAGAAGGGCCATTTGAATATTTTACAATTTTGGAAAATTACACGGACTGCAGATTAAAATGGAAAGGTCATTTCTAATAACAAAATTACAAAATGGCTCGCATCGCAATTATATACATTATCAAATATCATTATCTATATTACATTTTCCTTCTGTTACTGGAGTTTTTATTTAAAGGAGAAGCACAGGCAAAGCTTTTTTGGCCATACTTCTCCTATGAATCACAGGAGTGCAGTTCGTTCTACACTCCTATGAACTGTATTCAGCAGACAGTAGGCTAAAGTCTGCTGTTGACCAACGTCACTCAGCCAGTCCAGGCTCAAAAAAGACCACAACTTTACATTACATGTATTTTGTGCTTAACAGAAAGCCAATATATTCAAGCCTGAGCTGAATTATAAAAACAGACGTCGTCTTAGAGGACAAAACGCGTTGGGTGCTGCCAACTCCAGGCCGTTGTGCTTCTCTCTTTGCCCGCTGTTTTTTTATAATTGAGCTTGTTTTATCCTGGAATATGTAAGTGCACTACTTTAAATAAGCTTGTTTTTAAAATGTTTTGTGCTATGTGAGGCTTATTATTACATGTGCTGTAAACGCCTCTGGAGAGTATATCCTGGAAGAGGGCATATCCATCCGGTACAGCTCTACCATCCACCTGGAAACCTTTGATTGGCGTTTGGCCTCACAGTGTCCCCATTGGAGGATAAAACAAGGAAGTGTCCCCTGCCCCTGGATTGGGACAATACATTCAGGCTTAAATATATTGGATTTCTGGAAAGCACAATATACATAAGGTGGAGGATTGCACTTGAATGGGTGTTTGACAGATTTGAATACGATAGGATCTACTTGAATCTTTCAGCACCTTTCTTCAATTATTTTTACACTAATTGCACAATTTTTTTGCACAAATTTTCCCCATTTAAATTATGAACTTACAGTGTTTCCCCGAAAATAAAACCTACCCCGGAAAAAGAAGACCTACCCTGATTTTCGGGAAGACTGTAATATAAGCCCTACCCTGAAAATAAGCCCTAGCATAAAGGGAAGAGAGCTCAGGCAAGTCACGGAAGCGCAGAGCAACGCTATAAGAAGGTATTTGGCTCAATCATATTACAGAAACACACACCTTTTACGTTGTATACTACTGTAATAGAGAGCAGTCTAGCATTTTACAACCACTTTTACTATTATTCACAACACCGGGGATTCCTGACAGGAAGGGAGAGAAGACAGCACATTAAATGGCAAGCTCTACCCTGAAAATAAGCCCTAGTGTGTGTTTGGCTGCCAAAATTAAGATAAGACCCGGGCTTATTTTCGCGGAAACACGGTGTACATATATATATATATCTTTGGACTTTTTTGGCATATGATCATGATTATTATTACACTGATGGTTTTATCATGTATCAATTAGCCATGGCATCATGTAATGTATTAATTGATTTATTGTTGTAGGTATACATATATTTATATGCACTTGCACTTCTTATGAGGACAGTTTGGTTACTATCCTTGTGTTATTATCTATATCTAGTATAGTGGGACTACCATCTATTCGCCCAACTTAACATTATATAATGTAGCACTACACATTTGCTATTTATCCTATTCACAATTTGTTTGGTTGTCGCGCAGCAGCCACCATTTTTTACACTCAGCATGGTATACACCATCTAACATTCAAAAATAAAGCGCTGCTCAGATCAGCATGCAGTTTGGATACTAAAATGTGCCAACAAACGTTGTCATGGCAAAGACGCAGATGTCAAAGCTTTTTGAATTGACCCCTTTAGGATAAATTTAGAGTATATTCTACGTATAGAAAGTCAATAATCAATTTTACACGTTGCTCGGGGTTGCATTGAAATCGGCAGGTCAAAAAAAAAAAACAAATAAAAAAAAACCAAAATGAATTAAGATGATCAGGAGCTGAATTGTATTTGACAGATTCATGGAGCAATGTTGAGCTATTTGTTCGCCAATTGGGATCTGACCTTTACTCAAGCTGCGGTCGTGTTCATTCCACCCACAGGGATAATACTTGGAGGTTTTCCCAATACAAGTCCTCGCAAACAAGTGATCTGACAAATGTTTGTGGAAAGCGTTCCAGAAATGTTCACTTTTGTCAGGAATCGCACAAGCTGATGCCTTGCAAGCCGCTGCCCACAACTATATCCTCTCATACATATCTTTTCGTTTAGTCAAGCTAAAAATAAATAATCAACACAAGGGATGGTAAAGAGTCCCTTGCGCTGGTGGCTGCAGTTTTAGTTGAAATCTTCTGATCCTACCTACAGCTGTAATCTTCCGGTGCCATAAGGGGTTAATATGAACTTGTCAAGACTGTCAGCTATGCCCCCGGCCTTTCTGCCCCTTACTCCATTCATAGAAGCTCTACTATAGACTCCACAAGTGAAAAACGACCAATGAATGGACGAGGATTTTTCAACCATCCACTCATCCTCAATTCATAAAGCGTTTGTCATTGATGGAATTCATAGCACAGCTTGCATAGGACAGATCACTTAGCTTGAATTAACCCCTGCAGCACTGGGATATTAAGGCTCTGAGATATGGAGGGGGGGGGGGGAATCAGAGGTCAGAAGATTTCAACAAAAACCACAGGGACACCTCACAGTGACTGTAGGAACCGGCCCTTGACCAGCTCTTTTTGTATTGATTAAACTTAAATTGATGTGAAAACAGGGCTCAACAAGCCCCAGGTCACCATGGTGACCAGAACCCGCATCCTGTTGAGCCGTAGCCGATTCTTCTCTCCCCTCACTATCTTAAACCAGCATCTCTAATTCAGCGAAGAGCCGTTCTCTGCTCAATCTGACAGCCATTAGGCCCCTTTCACACGATGAGCTCACTGGGATCCGCCTGTCCATTTTTCAGGTCGGATCTGAGCAGGCCACCCATAGACCTCTATGGGCAGGCGGATGTCAGCGGAGATATATCCGATCCATGTAGATGCGCTCAAAACAAACATATGGGCGATGTGTTCGCCTTTCTGTCCAGCGGATCAGATCGGATGAAAATGGACATGTAGTCCGTTTTCATTCGATCTGCCCATAGAGAACAGCAGGGCTTTGACAGGTCCGTCCCTGCATAGTGAGACAGACCTGTCATCCGCCGGCTCAGCAGAGATCAACGGAGCTGGCGGAGTCCACTGAGCGGAGTCCTTCCCATGTGAAAGGGACCTTAAAGAAAAACAAAAATCCAGACAGCCTGCCAAGTTTCTCACAACAGTGCTGATAACTATAAACATTGTATCTTTTGGTTCTTTTATCAAAGGAATGAACTCTGGTCTGTAAGGGCCCATTCACACAGGAGCGACTTGCGCTCCGACTTGAGTCGCCTCAAGTCGCTTGACATGTCAAATCCCATTCAAATAAATGGGAGCCATCTTAATGTACGCTACTGGGTTGCTTTGACTTAAAAAAAAAAAAAAAAAGGTTCCTGCGCGACTCCAAGGAGACTTCTATCCAACTTGTGCCCATAGAAGTCAATGGAAGTCGCCCCCAAGTCGGATCCCCATCTTAATGCAAGCGACTTTACAGTGAAAAGAATAGAAATTTATTCGAGGCAACCCCCTCCCCTCCCTTCTCTGATTGGCCACAAGCAAAGTCACCTGGCATAAGTCGTGTTGTAATTCGCGCCGAAGTCGTGCCGAAATTCGCGCTGCAATTGCCTAGCAAAGTCGCGCCGAAGTAGGATAGTCCCTGTGTGAACCGAGCCTTAATGAGGTCAGTTTAACCACGTAAAGACTAAACCTTTACTGACATTTGTTGCTTACAAGTAAAAAATCTGTATTTTTTGCTAGAAAATGACTCGGAACCCTCAAACATTTTATATATGTATATGTAAATATATATATATATATATATATATATATATATATATATATATATTTATATTTTTTATTTTTTTTTCCTTTTTAGCAGAGACCCTAGAGAATAAAATGGCAGATGTTGCAATATTTTATGTCACACTGTATTTGCGCAGTGGTCTTTCAAACACAATTTTCTTTTTGGGAAAAAATTCACTTTAATGAATTAAAGAAAAAAACGAAACAGTAAAGTTAGCCCAATTTTTTTGTATAATGTGAAAGATGATGTTATGTCACGAGAATCGTGACCTTTATTCTAGGCAAAATAGTCGTGATTCTCATTTTAGCCAGAATCGTGCAGCTCTAATCTGCCACAATGCTGATTTGTGGCAGAACCCCTGGGGGGCCACCAACATTTTCTTGTGGACCATCAAACCACTGGTTGGCAACTGCTGGCCTAGATGTGAGCAGTAGTTGGAGTGGGTACCTGTCATTACCAGGAATCCGCCCCTCAAAAATTGCAACTTGGGGAAAAGGAGGGGGGAGGAAGCCTTAAAGCTGAACTTCCCCTTTTGGGTGGATCTCCGCTTTAAATATAAAGGAAGCAAAAGTTTCCGTAATCCTCAATAGAATCAGCGACATGGTTTTCAGCAGTGCGTTATTCCATTGCGCTTATTTCTGCAAATTTTGCAGATCAGCAGTTGAGCATGGGTGTCACAGGACGATAAAACGCACCTAATAACCAGATATCACTTAGAAGTATTTGTTCCATATTGGTAACACTTTAAGCCGCTTGCATATTCTCGCTTTGAAGGAGATGGTTATCGCGAAGGGAGAGGGGGGGGGGGGGCCTCATCTGATTTGCTGGTTCTGATGAGATTCAGCGATTCGGTACCACGGTCTCTGGTGTTTAATTAGTCTGCTCTTTGGGGAGTTCATCCCACTACTGCTAAGCACTGCGTGTTCATTAAAGCAGACTTCAAGGCAATCTAGGGTAATCAGTGATGTAAAATTAAATAGATGCATGCATTAAATTGTGCTTTCAAGCTTTAGGACAATTCAGGTAGATGCTTTGAAGGTATAGTTTTGTGTAAGCGTTGGCCGATGTGACCAGACTTTGTATGCCGATACACAGAGAAGGGGGCAACATGGCCATCCTTGCAATCTGAAATTCTTAATGGAGGCTGAAAACTGCTTCTGTAATCTCCAATGGTGTCACCGAGACTCGGTAAGGAAGTGAATGGAGCTCTACAAATGATACCCAGAGAATGCGCTGCTGCCGGGGTAATCTACAATGAATATTAGATTAATTATGTCTTCAAAAGGGATCTATGACATGTTTTAATTCTGAACAAGTAAAGGATTTCAGAAATGACTTTATCACATTAGCAAGCAGCAAAGACTTCAGCTGATGTAGAAAACTGACCTTCTTTTAGAATGACTGCAACTCTCTCACTTACGTAAAACCTAACTGAGCTTTCAGTTTTAAAGGCAACTAAACAGATTACAGGTGAATCAAAACATAAGGAGTGCAAAAGCTTAAAGGCTGTCAACTGCCAGAACACTAGAGAAGAACCATTCCCTACTGTGTGGAAGCAGTGGTCTCTCTGCAGAGGTCCTACTTGCCTCCATGAGGAGTCAGAACTAAAGCTCTGTAATCAGTAAAGCTCATTGCTCCCTGCTAATTAGAGAGTTCTAGCTCTGAATGAGCAGGGAACATGGCAGACCTTTGCAGAAAGACCACTGCTTCCACATAGGGAGGTAGGCTGGATTCACACCATTGTGGTGCAAATTCCAGCCTGTTTCCTGCGGAGAATGAACAGAGCCACCGTTCGGCGGCTCCTGTCCATTTTCACAGCGCAGCAGCTGCCCGGGGAGGAAGGGGGAGGGGCCGCGAGCAAGGGGGAAAGATCCCCGTTCAGTGTGGAACACATCTCTATTGTTTTACGGCGGCAGGTCGGCTCGTTCCCGCGAATCGCCTTAACTGTACATGCGGGAACGTGTGGTGTGGGCGCGCTCACTGGCTAGCGGGGGAGCCAATCAGCAGGTGCAACAGACTATGTACGCTGGCCACCCGCGATTGCTCCCAAAATAGGCAGAACGGGATCTGCGAGCGTAAACAAAGCAGATCCCTGTTCTGACAAGGAAGTTGAGGGAGATCATCTGTTCCCAGTGAACAACAATCTCTCTCCTCCAGTCAGCCCAGCCCCCATACAGTTAGAAACACCTCCCTAGGGAACACAGTTAACCCCTTGGTTGCCCCTTAGTGTTAACCCCTTCCCTGCCAGTGACATTTATACAGTAATCTGTGGCTATTTTTTAGCTCTGATCGCTGTATAAATGTCAGTGGTCCCAAAAAAAGGTCCAAAGTGTCCGATCTTTCTGCCGCAATCTATTAAAAAAAAATATAAGAAGAATGCCATAAATCTGTTCCCATAGTTTTTAGATACTATCACTTCTGCGCAACTCAATCAATATACGCTTATTGAGATTTTTTACCAAAGATATGCACAAGAATACATATCGGCCTAAACTGAAAAAATAAATTATTTTTATTTATTTTTTGGATATTATAGCAAAAAGTAAAAAAATTAGTTTTTTTTTCAAAATTTATGCTATTTTTTTGTTTATAGTGTAAAAAATAAAAACCGCAGAGGTGATCAAATACCTCCAAAAGAAAGCTCTATTTGTGGGGAAAAAAGGATGTGGATTTTGCTTGGGTGCATCATCAGCCCGACTGCGCAATTGCCAGTTAAAGCGACGCAGCGCTGTATTGCAAAAAGTGCTCTGGTCAGGAAGGGGGTAAATCCTTCCGAGGCTGAAGTGGTTAAAGAGCAGCTGTCATTTCAGATCCATCATGGCAGCGCCTGTTAGGGGGCATCCACTCACCTGCTGCCACCACATCCCTCACCTTGTTGTGTCACTGCCACATCACCAGCCATCCTACCATTAAAGTGAATGGGACTGTCGGTGAGTCAACAGCGGGTTAGAGGAGGAGCCGCTGCAGGACAGAGGTGACAGAGGCTCTTTAAAAATGATGATTTAAATCAAATCCACCCTGCTCCTCCCTGGATTACCCTTACATGGGCTACCCCCCCCTTCAGTCCATCATGAATGCTGCTGCCAGGCTTATCCACCTTAGCAACTGCTCAGTGTCTGCCACCCCTTTCCGTCAATCCCTCCACTGGCTTCCGCTCATCCAACTAATTAAATTCAAAATATTAACTACTTACAAAGCCATCCACAACTCTGCCCCAATCTACATCACTAACCTGGTCTTAATATACCAACCTAATCGTCCTCTTTGTCCCTCCCAATACCTCCTGCTCTCTAGTTCCCTTGTCAACCCCAGGACTTCTCCAGAGCCTCTCCCATCCTCTGGAACTCCCTACCCCAATCTATCCGACTATCTCCTACTCTGTCCACTTTCAGACGATCCTTGAAAACCTATCCGGCCCTCCACCTAACAACTGTATTTTTATTTTCTCCATCAGCCCGTCCCCCACAGTTACTACCCTTTGTATCTCTTGACCCTTCCTCTTAGACTGTAAGCTCTAACAAGCAGAGCCCTCTAAATTCCTACAGTAATAAATTGCATTGTAATTGTCTGCCCTTATGTTTTAAAGCGCTGCGTAAACTGTCGGCGCTATATAAATCCTGTATAATTTTGGAGAAACAAGTCTCCATCAGGCTCCATTTACATGGGGCGCTGTTTCAACCTCCCCTGAACGTTTTATCTTGACAGCTAGAAACCGCTGTCTAAAACGTCCGTTTTGCATGCCACATTTAGTGGCATTTTGCCGTGTTTGCGTCTAAAAGCGTTTTTGAAACAAAAAACGTGTTTTTTTTTTTAATGGAAACGCCTGTAAACTAAACGCTCCTAGACGCGAGTTACCACATCTACAAGCCGTTTGGCTTTTCAAATGCCTCTGAACTGGCGTCTGAACCCATTGTTTTGCGTTCCAAAAAAAGGGTCTAAACTCAACTGCCTGGAAACGACCTTAAACGACCCTGTGTAAATGTACTGATAAGATAAACGTAGAGGAAAGTTCAGGGGCAGCTGAAAAAAATGCCCTAATGCCTCTGAGGCTGGGTTTACACTGCAGCGATGCGGGAACCCTGCGAATCCACTGCATCGCCAGTCTCCCGGTGGCAGTTCACACTGCCATATGCGAATGTAGGGAGGTGTCAGTACATTGTTAACCACTTACCAACCGGAAGGTTTTGCAGCTTTAGGACCAGAGCACTTTTTGCGATTCGGCGCTGCGTCGCTTTGACTGACAATTGCGCGGTCGTGCGACGTTGTACCCAAACAAAATTTGCGTCCTTTTTTCCCCACAAATAGAGCTTTCTTTTGGTGGTATTTGATCGCCTCTGCGTCATTTCTTATCGCCGCTATAAACAAAAGAAGAGCGACCATTTTGCAAAAAAACCCAAATTTCTTACTTTTTGCTACAATTCAAATCCAAAAAAAAAATATAAAAAAACATTTTTTTTCACCGTTTTTGGCAGATTTATATAATTCCTCATATTTGCGATAAAAAAAATTGCAATCGGCGTTTATTGATTGGTTTGCGCAAAAGTGGCCGCGTTTACGGATGGTGAGAATTCATTTCTGGGGTTTTTATTTTTTATTTTTTA
>BLSH010238282.1:1340633-1351460 GCA_018402905.1 Glandirana rugosa
GTTTGTACAATATGAAGATGTTCCCAAAAACGTGTCTCGCCGGGGCTAGGAGGACCCCAGGGGTTCGCCACGAGGACCGAGGAGGAAGAAGAGCTCACTGGGTAGTTCCTTCGCGAGAGGGACCCCAGTGAGCACGCCCGTGCGGGGGCACAGGACAACGACGAAGGTAACTGTGTCTGTCGTTCTGAGCCGGGGCGTAGTAACCGACCTCGAAGATCCGACTAGTGACGGTAATCATCACTTTTTTTTTTATAGGGTATCAAACATCTGCGATATTGAAACGCGTTTAGTTAGTTATATGTGAACAACCCTAAAAAAAAAAAAAATGGTATTTATACATCGTCTTATGTATAACCGGATTTAACTACTTCTTTAAGTAAAAAAATCCAATAAAAAAAAAAAAAAAAAAAATGAATTTCTTCATCAATTTAGGCCAATATGTATTCTGCTACATATTTATGGTAAAAAAAAAAAAAATCCCAACAAGTGTATATTGATTGATTTGCGCAAAGTTATAGCGTCTACAAACTATGGGATATTTTTTTTTTCACTACTAATGGCAGTGATCAGCCTAGAAGCTCCAGCCAATGATGCGGGGCCG
This sequence comes from Glandirana rugosa, assembly GCA_018402905.1. Classification (NCBI taxonomy): domain Eukaryota; kingdom Metazoa; phylum Chordata; class Amphibia; order Anura; family Ranidae; genus Glandirana; species Glandirana rugosa. The sequence goes on from BLSH010238282.1 coordinate 1,341,235, forward strand.
AGTCTTGCTGTCTGTGTCAATGGAAGCAGCAACAGGACACGGGGGCGTGCCCGCACGAGTGACCCCAGGGAGAGCGCTTCCTTGATGGGTCACTCGAGAAGAAGGAGGAGCCAGGAGCACCGCTTGGGGACCCCAGGAGGATCGGGGCCGCTCTGTGCAAAAACCCTTGTAGAAGTATAACATGTTTGTTATTTTAAGGGGGGGGGGGGAGCGAACCTTTAGTATTGCTTTAAGACAACCTCTTGGTGTACAGAGAGGCGCCATTCTTAATTACATTTGTGCCGAGGTGCTGAAAAATGTTCAAGAATATGACAGCTTCCTGCACAGGGCTCCCTCGGTTACAGCAACTGTCAGCATCATAGCGACCAATGACTCATGCCAGCCTCATTCAGCTGCCGACCAGGGAATCAAATCACAGTAGAACAATAGAAAAGTTTTAAAAGCCAGGCAACTAGAATTTCCACAAGGAGAGGTCACTCATATTCTTTAAGTGTTCCTAAACCCAGGACCCTGCATTCATTATATCTGGTCTACCACAGTACTCAGAACACGGAAATGCAATTATATTAGTAAATATAAACTGCGAAATACCTTTTCTCATCAGCAGTATATAGCAGTCTTGTGACTTCTATCAGTGTCTGGTTAAAGCTTGTAGGAGGAATTTTCATTCTACTCTGATTGTCCTATGAGACTACAGGACCCCTGACCCTCTGTCTGGACAATGCCGATTGGCTCTGTGCTGATCACATGCACTCTCCCAAGAAAAAGAAAAAAAAAAGACTTTAGTAATACACGCCAAACTGAGCATTTGTAGCTCGCCCCCAAGGCTCTGTTCGATCAAGAGATTGATTGGGGACTGTGGAAGAAGGGGGGGATCAGAGAAGACAGTATCAAACAGCCTTTTTACATAATGCAGAGGATTAACCCCTTAAGTTCCACAGTGAGTATAACAAGCATGCTTTACTGCAGGGATATGCAATTAGCAGACTTCCAGCTGTTGCAGAACTACAATTCCCATGAGGCATAGCAAGACTGACAGCCACAAGCATGATACCTAGAGTCATGATGGGACTTGTAGTTTTGCAACAGCTGGAGGTCAGCTAATTGCATATCCCTGCTTTACTGCATATACAGACTGATTTTACTGCTGTGGGTTTAATAACACTTTAAGTAGAAGATCAGACAGCTTTCTTTTTAAATTCATTATAGCCTGCAGTTTCCCTTAAACAAGTTCTGTCCTCTTTAGGCCTAGCTGTTTGTCAATTTCCATTTGATTGTTTTTTTTTTATCTAGCCGTGTTTAAACACGTTCGCTTTCCATTTTCAACACAGACATCATTACAGCCACTGCTCTCCATCTTGAAGATCACCATAAACTCCCCCCATAATGTGTCAGAGAGAGTAAGCATAGATCCCTCTAACAAAAGCCTTTCCTTAGAATGTGCCTGTGGCTCGGGGCTACACTTACTCCTTTCTTTTATTACAACCAACAGGCTTGTCTCTCTGCAATAGCCATCCTTCGCAGCAGAGCTCTACCAGGATGATAATGTCTGCAGTCAGTAGTACATTGCCCTCTAGGTATTAGCATGCTGTGGCGCGTCTCTCCTGGATGCGCTCCCCACCTGTGAGCTCCCAATCTTTATATCCTGAAATTCTCTTTCAGCAACGTCTACCTTCTGCCTCCCCGAGCCAGCCGCCAGAGCCTGCGTCCCCGCTCTCATCACACACACCGAGCTTGCAGAGTTCACCGAGCTTCCTACCAGGGGAAATGACTCAACTTACAACCAAATCATTCTCAGACTGTTAATCCATTTGTAACACTAGCGGCATACTTGTGAAAGTAAAAGGGCACTTGCAAAGACATGACATAAATAACAGCAAGACTGTGCATGGCCAAAGCATTTCTGCAGCTCATTAAGGAAAACAATTAGGGCCCGTTTACACTAAAACAATCCTTTGCGGTGCATTAAGAGAGGTTACAGCATGCGTTAATGTGAGTTGTGTCGAGGCATTAAAGTGATTGTAAAGGCTGTTTTTTTAATAACAAACATGTTATACTTACCTGCTCTGTGCAGTTGGTTTAGCACAGAGCAGCCCCAATCCTCCTCTTCTCAGGTTCCTCTTTGCTGCTCCTGGCTCCTCCCTCTTATCGAGTGCCCCCACAGCCAGCAGCTTCCTATGGGGGCATCCGAGCCGAGTCAGAGCTCCGTGTATCCATTCAAACGCGGAGACCAGGCCTGCCTCTCTCTCCCCTGATTCACTGATTGACAGCCCCAGGAAACAATGGCACGGCTGCTGTGTCTCAGCCAATCAGGAGGAGTGTCCCAGATGGCTTAGACATTCGTGGACATTGCTGGAGAGAGAAGGGGTTCAGGTAAGTATTAGGAAGCTGCTACACACAGAAGGCTTTACAGGGTTTACTTCCTCTATATTCCCGTGCAAAGTAGAAACATAATGGGCTACTGTGCATCGCATAGCAGCCCATTATGAGTCACTTACCTGCAAACAAAGCCTGCAACATCCAGTGATGTCTCCTGTGCAGGCAGCGTCCATCTTCAGCCCCTCTTCCTTCCGGGGCCGCGGCTCCGGCTCTGTGACTGGCCGGAGTCACGTGACGTCACCCCCACGCATGCACGCGAGAGCCGCCAGTCACGGCACAATCTTAGTGAAGAAATGGCACGGAGGCCATTTCTTCAATGCGCATGTGCCGAAATGACGTTGGCACATCTAGGAAGCGGTATATCTCCTGAACTGTGCAGGTTTAGGAGATATGCAGGGCACCTACAGGTAAGCCTCATTATAGGCTTACCTGTAGGTTAAAGTGGTTGTCATGGGTTGACAACCACTTTAAGATAAAAAAAACCTTCTGCCTTTACAATTCCTTTAATGGTGAATGGGTTGTCAGCGTATCACAACAGGTTAAAAAACACATGGAAAACCCTTTTTTCCCCAAATGCCTTCAAAGTGATTGTAAAGTCTTGTTTTTTCAGTTAAAAATAAACATACATGTTATACTTACCTCCTCTGTGCAGCGGTTTTGCACAGAGCAGCCCGGATCCTCCTCCTTCTCGGGTCCCTCGCCGGCTCTCCTGGCCCCTCCCTCCTGTTCGGTGCCCCACAGCAAGCAGCCCTCTATGGGGGCACCCAAGCCACAGCTCTGTGTGTCCATTCAGACACAGAGCCACAACACGGCCCCGCCCCCTTTCACTTCTTTTTGGCTGACTGATCAACAGCGGGAGCCAATGGGGCCGCGCAGCTGTCTTAGCCAATGAGGAGGGGAGTCCCGGGCAGCCAAGGCAATCCTGCAACCTCACTGGAACTAGAGGGGACTCAGGTAAGTATTAGGGGGGCTGCTGCACACAGCAGACTTATCTTAATACATAGAATGAATTAAGATAAAAAACCTTCAGTGTGCAGCAGTACCCCTCAGCTCCCCTAATACTTACCTGAGCCCCATCTTAATCCAGCGATGTTGCACAAGAGTCTCGGCTGCCCGGGATTCTCCCACCTCATTGGCTGAGACAGCAGTGGGGCAGTATTGCCTCCCGCTGTTGTCAAAGTCAGTGAGTCAATGAGGGGAGAAGGGGCGGGGCCGAACCGCAGCTCGGTGTCTGAAAGGATATCATGGAGATGCAGCTCAGCTCAGATGCCCCCATAACAAGCTGCTTGCTGTGGGGGCACTCGGCAGAAGGGAAGAGCCAGGGGCGCCAGCAGGGGACCCGAGAAGAGGAGGTACCGGGCTGATCTGTGAAAATCCACTGCATAGAGCAGGTAAGTATAACAGGTTTGTTTATTTTTAAAACGGAAAAAAAATGAGACTTTACAATCACTTTAATGCTGGGACATGATTTGGGTCATACTTATACAAATCCCTTAACATGGTTGTAAACCCTTATATACTGTATACCCAGTGAAGTGAGTGGCCTCTAATAATAAACAGGTACAACTTATGTAGGAGGATTTGTTTAATCTCTGTGTATTTGCAGACATTTCCCCCTGTAGAACCTTCTAAAACACACAGATCAAAGGATTTTTCTCAGGGGACATGGATCTGATGTCTCACACACTGCCGAGTTACAGCACAGAGTTCCCTGTAATCTTATAGTTAAGTGGCGGGGAGGGACAACCACTCAATCAACCGACTCTAAGGCTGCATTCACACGGGCGAATCGACTTCAGCGCGACTTTGCTAGGTGATTTCAGCCTGACTTTCAGCACAACTTCAGGCGACTTACAACACAACTTATGCCAGTCAACTTTGCCTGTGGCCAATCAGAGGAGGGAGGAGGGGGCTGCCCCAAATAAATTCTATTCTTTAACACTACAAAGTCGCTTGTATTTAGATGGGGGATCCGACTTGGAGAGGACTGCTATTGAATTCCATGGGCACAAGTCGGATAGAAGTCGTCTCCAAGTGGTACAGGAACGACTTCAATAGTGTACATTAAGACGGCTACCATTCACTTCAATGGGATTTCAGATGTCAAGCGACTTGGGGCGCCCCTGTGTGAACGCAGCCACAGAAAAATCATACAGAGCTGAGGCTAGAAGTTATCTGGTTTGTGCTGGAGGAGGTGGGCTGCCTCCCGCTTAGGCTAGGTTCACAATTGTCCAGTGCAAATTTCCCCTCCGTTTTCACTGCAAACTTCCTAAGCAGCTGTTCAGCTGCGATTTTTAGATGCGGTTTAGATGCAAATTTTTGGAGCCAGGGGCCACTGGAGTCTTTACCATTAGCTGGATGTTAAAGTGGTAGTAAACCCTCCTATCATTTTCAGCCAAGGAAGCTACCATATTGGCCTCTGTTTAATCTACAACTGCCATGATGCTGCACATGTGATCAGCTATGACACCAGCCATTGGATGGTTTGACAGTTTGGTTTAGAGCACAACCAATGGGAGTGTTACATTTCCGGCACGTGCCGGAAATGTGACTGGTTTTTAACCTGTTAAATGCATGGGTTTACTACCGCTTTAAGGTGCAGGCCAGGAAGCTGGCTGCTGCCTCCTTAACGACGGAAGATGTATCAGCTGTCAGCGGGGTTTCCAGCTGACAGCTGAATGTAAAAATAAACACATTGCCAGCATTAAAAAACCGTGGAAAAAAAATGTGTGGGGGGTCCGGCCCCGAAAGGACCTGGTTGCGGATAAAATTTGTATTCAAAACTGATCCGATGTACGATTCAGATGCATTCCCATAGATGGCAATGAGCCTGGAATTTGCATCTGAACCACACCGCAGTGCTCAAGAAACACACAGGACTGCACTGCCGATGCACCGCATATATGTGGAACCAGCTCCATAGAAAGCCGCCTTGATTCACATGTCATGCAAATCAAATGTGGTGCAAAACACATCCAGTTTGCATATATGTGAACAGAGCCTTAGGCCAGGTTCACATATGTGCTATTTGGATGCGGTTTTCACCACATCCAATTTGCATGACATGCGAGTGTATGAACGGCTCTAAATGGAGCAGGGTCACACATGTCCGGAGCGGTTTCTAAAAGGGTCCTGTGTGTTTTCGGGTCTGGTTCAGGTGTAAATTCAGGCAAAAAAAAATAAATAAAAAAAAATCGGACTTAAATTGCACCTGAACTGGTAAACAGGAACGCAGCGGACCCCAGGCTGGAAACTGTGTTCGCACATATGTGAACCTGGCCCCAGAGTTCTATCAGTGACTCGCACAGATAGAGACAGGAGAGATCAGAGAAGAACCACACTCAGTGCCATGGATTCAGGCTAGTACACACTATAGAGGGATGCGCTTTGTTTCATTTTTCCTGTCTGAGGTTTACAACCACTTTAAAGCCTCACTCTGAGCTAAATATGACCCCCTGTCCCTTTCCTCCCTCCCACTGACCCCTAAGCAATTCACACAGGCTTTTTCCTGTGCTTCCCTGGTGAAGAAAGATGTACTATTCTAAGCCATACCATCCAGGTCCATCGCGCCCAGTCTCCTGCCACCCCCTTGCGATGATGTCCATGATCTTTCTGGGTCCTGAGAGGATCCCTCTGATGGGACAACCAATAGGAAGCGTCCATGTCAAGCAGGCAGTCATGGGCCCAACCGAAGAACACAGAAGATGCTGGCAGCATCATGTGACCATGGGGTTTATGAAAGTAAAAAGTGCATTAAGATGTTTTTTTTTGTCATTTAATTAACCGTGGGGGGAGAAGGGGGGGTTACCAATATCCCAAGCAAGGGCTTTAACAAGCTGCTTTGTCAGAGGGGTTTGGGGGGTTGAAAAGAAAGGCTAAAAAAATAAAAAGTCAAGGAACAGAGGGGCCAGCTTCTAAGCCTCTGTAGGAGATAAATTCTATTTTGAGACATCTGCGGTTTTATCTTCATCTAATTTGTGTGAGAAACATGCATAGCATAATCCTCACAACAAACAGTCATGTCCTAATTAGCTCACAAATTACAGAAGAAGGAACTCAATCTAAATGATAAAACATGTTGATAAACTTCTGCCCAAGATACGACCGCTGCTCCATTTCTACCCCTTGCCATGACATTGTCCGGCAAACATCGGCTACTCCGTATTTACCGCAATCCACAAGTATAAAATAATTTCTGATACAAGCACTGTATCATTTCTACGCTTCTCAAGTTTAAATAACACAACCGCTGCACCACTTCTACATTTATGAGATCATCAGAAACACAACCCTTTCTCCTCTTCTCCCTATTACCATCTATGATATTTATTACGGGTACAGGTTATATAGCGCAGTCAGTTTACACAGCGCTTTACCCAGATATTGTTCATTCATGTCAGTCCCTGCGCTCAAGGAGCTTACAATCTAAGGTCTCTAACTCACATTCATACATATACCGGGGCCAATTCAGACAGGATCTAATTTACCTACCAGCATGTATTTGGGGTGTAAAATGCTCCTGTGAAAATGTTCCCGATACCAAGTACTGATGCTATGTGGTGCGATTTGCGTCCATACATACACGGCAATGAATCGCATGCAATTTGAACAGGAATGTGGTGCGATTCCTGTCCAAATCACATGCGGCTTCCCTTCAGCATGTGATTCGGACAGAAATTGGACCACATTCCTGATGCAATTGCATGCGATTCTTTGCAGTGAGATTTGCACCCATTAAATTTGTATGGACACAAATCGCACAGCAAAGTATCGGTTTCGGGTGCATTTTCACAAGTAGGAGTACTTGTAAAAAAATACTCTGTATCGGCACCGATACCGGTACCAGTACATCCTTATAGAATGCTGCAGTGCATCAATGCCATGTTGCAGCGCATTACCGCAACGCAACAGTGTGAATTAGCAGCTTATAAACATCTGCTGAGTCAATACAGTATCTCACAAAAGTGAGTACACCCCTCACATTTTTGTAAATATTTTATTCTATCTTTTCATGTGACAACACTGAAGAAATGACACTTTGCTACAATGTAAAGTAGTGAGTGTACAGCTTGTATAACAGTGTAAATTTGTTGCCCCCTCAAAATAACTCAACACACAGCCATTAATGTCTAAACTGCTGGCAACAAAAGTGAGTACACCCCTGAATGAAAATGTCCAAATTGGGCCCAATTAGCCATTTTCCCTCCCCAGTGTCATGTGACTCCTTAGTATTACAAGGTCTCAGGTGTGAATGGGGAGCAGGTGTGTTAAATATGGTTTGTATGGGAAAAAGATGTATGAGTGCTGCCAGCATTGCTGCAGAGGTTGAAGGTGTGGGGGGTCAGCCTGTCAGTGCTCAGACCATACGCCGCACACTGCATCAAATTGGTCTGCATGGCTGTCGTCCCAGAAGGAGGAGCGCAAGGTCTCTAACATCCACCAGCTCAGTGATGTCGTCATGGAGGAGTGTCAGAGGACTCAGTGGTAACCTGTGAAGCTCTGGTGAACTCCATGCCCAAGAGACTTTTTTTTGTGGCGTATTTTGAATGGGCCTCCCTCCAATCCAAAAACACGACAAAGAAGCTCATGTACCAAATATTGGCACAGAGCCAGGCGTCTTTAGCATTTTGTCGCTCGACAATGCAGCACAATCCCACCGCCTTTGGAGTGCCATTAAGAAATATTAGCATTGCAAATGCATCCCGTGTTTTCCCGCGATTCCAGTACACTCAGGTGTGAATGGAGCCAAGGCCACTATGCTGCCCACTATATGTAGAGAACAAAAAGAGGGCACACCAGCCTAGTGCTTCAGACACTGTTTATTAAAAGAGGAAATAGGTAATTATACTCACAATCCAATAAAAAGGGCATGCTCATCACAATAATCCAAATACAGAACTGCTATGAATTGTTCTTACATCCTGCGAAGATGCCACACACAGAATTGGCATGTATTGTACACATGGGGCCAATTGCATTCCTCAAGCTCCAGTGTAAAGGCATTCTGTGACCTGCTGCTGTCTAATAAATATGGATATCATTATACGGGGTTCCACGTCACGTTTGAGCGGCGATAGCTGTGCAACAGAACAAAGCGCTTCATTCCTTTCCTTGTGTGACCTCTTCCACCAAGACTAAATCTATTAGCGGACATAAAACACGAGCCTGACCTAATTAATCCAGCGGCACGTCATACACGTCACTGGATCTATAACGCTCGCAGGAAATTATTCTATTTTCTGTCATCTGCCGTGGAGGAGACATCTGACTCTTCCATTTGAAGCACAAAGACAATTACAGAGGCCATTGCTTTGCAGGCTACACACAGCCAATTAAATCTGTACAACATTAACTCATCATATCACCATTCCTCTCCAAGTGATTCTCATTCTCTTAACCCACAAACAAGAGATTGTTCCCCAATCTTGGCAAATACATTTCATATTTGCATATATCAATTCCTCAGGCTTTTGCATTTTTTTTTCTTTAGGGCATTTCCTTTCTTTAAAGCGTTAACGCAAAGCATCATTGAGCGTTAGGCTTTACTGATGCTGAGGCTCATGCAGTGTGACCGAGGCATTTGTAACCTAGAGTCGCATGAAGGCAGCCTATGTTAATGGACGCAGAGTCTAATAGGCATGCAGGTCCATGGGAGGGTCCAGGGCAGGTGAACGGCCCCACACTCCCGTGCAGCCTCTATGTGTCCATTCCCCTTCAACACCTGGAACGCCCGAGCATCAGCGATAAACTGCCGCTAATTTAGTGGCGCTCAACCGCTGTAATAGCGGCACTTTGGCGTCGCTATTCGGATAGTAGCGGGGCACTTTTAACCCCCTAAGAAGGGGTTATACAGGGGTTAAAAGTGCCGGCGCTTCCGGAGCGGTGTAAAGCCACTTCGGGAGCAGTGGCCATTCATTCCAATGGCAGAGGCGGTGGAGGAGCGATGTAAACACCTCTCCTTCACCGCCCCAAAAATCATGCTCGCACGAGTTTGCTTTTTCTCCCGCTAGCGCACCGCTCCGAGCTGCCCCAGTGTGAAAAGACACACTAGGTTTAAAGGAGAGGCGCTATTTTTTAGCTAAATAACGCCTGTAAAGCGCTACCAGTGTGAAAGGAGCCTTAAATAGGCAGCTCCAAACGTGTGAAAAATCAGCTCAATCATGCTGCATGATCCTAAGCACCTGCGTGAATGAAGCATGGAAAGTGTCACTATTTTTTTTGTAATTCTCATAAGGACAGAATGACAATCCACCACTCTGCCCATTTCTTGTGAGCTCTGCCTGTCATTTAAATGCCCCTCTAGACGCGCAGTCACCCAGGATGGGATCACAGTAACCAAGGAGTGAGCAGCCGCCTACAAGACATCACATGAGGGCTGCTCAGTCCTGGAGCCCAGCCTGTCATTTACCCACCCCCTCTGCCGTCGGAAAGAGAAAAGACAGTGGTGGCATTACTGGATTGCAAAAAGACTTCAAGGAGGGAAAAAAAAAAAGGTATTTATAGAAGTTTAAAAAGAAAAAGACTGCTAGGGCGGAAGAGGATGACAATGAATGGGCCCTTAACACGGCCCTTTAAGAGGTTTCAGATGTTGGGAGACGGGATGGGTGGGGTTTATGATTATGTGATTGCCATGATTGGTTGTCACATTGGTCACATGATTGGAAATCTCCCAATCGCAAGCAGCGATTGGGAGCTTTCCGTTAGCCACCAGCAAGTGCGTTGGGCACAAAACATTTGTGTGTGTGTGTGTGTGTGTGTGTGTGTGTGTGTGTGTGTGTGTGTGTGTGTGTGTGTATATATATATGTGTATATATATATATATATATGTGTATATATATATATATGTG
>BLSH010238282.1:1351470-1377842 GCA_018402905.1 Glandirana rugosa
ACAAAGTAGGAGTACCTGTAGTAGACCCCAAGTCTTTATTACGTCCATGGAAAAAGTCAGTGACACGACGACTTACCATGGGAACGGCGTATACCCCATACTGAATAGTACGCTGAAACTTGACAGTTCAGTGTAGTGTTCGGTGTCAGCACAGGTCTGATCATTAGAGGAAAGCAGTTACAGCTAGAAAACTAGAAAACCGACCACACTGTGCTCTCCATGCCTAGTGTGGTCAGTTTTTAATAGGCAAGCTGAGGGACTGGCAGGAACCAGGGATTTCACACAAAGGAAGCAATACAAAGAGAACAGGATACTTTCTCATACAAGTACATGGTACAGCAGGCACATATAAGGAATATGCAATGTAGGGGTAACATTTCAAACCCCTAGTTTACACCAGTGTGACTTGTGATGTGACTTGACAGTTCAAAGTCGCATGATAAGTCATACCCCATATGCGGCAAGGGTACCATTCAGCAGCACAGTGACTGAAAAAGGTACCTGCATTATTTCTGAACCCCAGATGATGTCCATGAGGATGAAACATGTCGGGTGACTGCTGATCCTATGCTGTTGCGCCATATTAGAGACGAGCTTGTTGTTTACTATTTGGATGTAAGTGCAATACTTTCTTTTAATAAACCTGGTTTTTACTGATTCACACTATATGAGGTATCTTTTCCATTTATATCTGGCACATTGTGAGAGTCCCTGGAGGCTAAGGACGGTGGAATCTATCTATCTACATCAATCTGAATAGGACACACCAGACAGTGGAGCACCTGATTGGTGACACCAATATAGGAATCAAGCCGGGTTCCATCCTCCCTGGAGTATTTCATTCAGTGTTTTCATTGGCTGTCCGGTAAGCCTTTAATCTATTCAATGATAGCGTTCCACAGTCCCCTCAGTGACTCCCTGAAGCTTTATTTTCTTAATTAAAGGATTCCCCATATCTTAAAGATGTATATGAACTTTTCTGAACTTTTATTATGAATTCTTCTTGATCCTAAATGCCTTTGAGTGATACTTTATAAGATGCTATATACAACATAATTCCTGCAACTATCCTTTATATTATAGGTATTTGTGTTCCTTGGAAGGTGGGCCTCCACCCTAGAGATAAATTTATTATTGGTGTTGGGACTGCCCACATCTTTCACGACTATTTGACACTCATTTTTTGGTTTACACATTCGCCGTCTCATGCGGGCGGTGTGTGCCTAAGGTGGGAGGTTCAGGAGTACGTCAGGTGACTTTGCCCCCTCACCCCGGTCATATACACATATAACACTCTAAATGTTACACTTATTTAATTTAAAGAGTTAATTCTTTTTTCTGTGTATATATATATATATATATATATATATATATATATATATATCTCTTAATTGCAATTTTCACTTTACCCGATTGAAGTGCACGTCATTTTTCACTTATTTCCCATCCACTAGTCACTATTGGGATTAGTGGTATCCTTAAGTCCTAACTAGCGCTACATAGTAACCCCTATTATTTCTGTGTGACTTGCATTGACATCTATTAAATGAAGTTGCACAGATGTCAGCAAGCCACCACACATAAAATCGCACTGGAAGTTGCACTGAAGTAGCGCAACTTCAAAGCCGCACTGGTGTGAACCAAGGCCTAATGTTTTATTGCTATTTTGGTCAATTTGTTTGTAGGTAACCCTTTGTTATACATTTTTTTCTTCATTTGATAAAAGTTTTAACTATAAATCAGCGCTTTCAGTAGATTTCCATTCAATGGAATTTTCTTCATTCTTTCAAATGTCACTTCTACTGCATACTGTATGCTGAAATCCAAGATAAATCATCAAATCATTTCCTGCCTGTCCAATGGCTTCCCTTTCACTACAACCACAAAAAAAAAAAAAAAAAGCTGTCAAAAAATGCCCACATATTTCCGGTAAATAGATGAATGGAATACTAGAATAATCAGAATGTCATATTCTCATACTAAAATGTATGGGAGGAGCACAGTGTGCCCACACCATCACATGTATTAGGAAACAGTTAGGCCAGCGTGTGCCCATTTACAGCCGGTCTCCAGGCAAACAGCTGAAATACACATTTGTAAATGGTCTTTCCCAACAAAGGATTTGTAATCCTGTTTCGCAAATGTTGCAATTCATGCACCTCTTTGCTCTTCGGCGATGAGAAATGGCCTGCTGCACAGTAATCACAAGGAGTCGCTTGCTCAGCACGGGTGCCATTTACAAAATGCCTGGCATTTTCCTTAAAGTGATACTAAAGTCTATTTTTTTTTTCTTTTAAAAATAAGAAACATGTCATACTTCCCTGCTCTGTGTAATGGTTTTGCACAGAGCAGCCTGGATCCTCCTCCTCTGTGCTCCTGGCCCCTCCCTCCATCCGAGCCGAACCACAGCTCTGTGTGTCCATTCAGACACGGAGCAGCAGTTCAGCCCCCTCCTGATTGGCTGACTTTGATTGAGAGCAGTGGAAGCCAATGGCGCCTCCGCTGTATATAAGCCAATCAGGAGGGATAGAGATAGGGCTCAGGTAAGTATTAGGGGAGTTACTTCACACAGAAGGTTTTTCTAAAAGTGGTTATCAAGTCATGACAAGCACTTTAAACTACAGGTAAGCCTATAATAAGGCTTACCTGTAGGTAAACTTGCACCGTTTAAGAGATATTCCTTGTATCTGCATTTTGTGGGGCGTGTTCCTTTTTTCACATGTACCCCTCTGAGAAATTGTGCCAAGAGCCTTTTCTGATCCGGAGTGTGGTGAAGTGGCTGTCCAGTGGAAGAGGAGTTCAGTATTGCTACCGTGGAGGATGCCACCATCACTAACTGTGGAAGTGTCCACCTAAGCCTAATTGGTTCACTGGTTGTACGACCATGTGTACCCACCTATTCTGGTAAGGACCCACCTTATTTCTTGTGTGATTGAAGAGATCGTCACCTCAGACCTACATTGATCCCCTTTATCCACTGAGATTGGAGGCTTTGAGCGTCTATTGTGATTGTGATCAGGTTTGCACTATTTTGGACTTGATTCCTCCTTATTTTTCACAGTTTAATGTTTAAAATATCACGTCACATATTAATTTTTGTTCTTTGCCATTTGCAGTTCACTTTTGTTCACATAATTATTTATAGCGCAACACTTTATTTACCTGTATCTGCAACGTTATCGGCACATGGGCAGTGAAGAAACAGCTCACTAAGTGTGCCGTAAATGAAGGCTCCCATGCGCATGCGCAGGAGTGGCATCAGCGCGGCTCCTGCCAATCGCAGTGCTGGAGTCCGCGCTGTGATTGGTCGTAGCCCGGGATCCCGAAAGACGACGGACACAACATGACGCTGGTCACAGAGCATGCGCCGTGCGGTGTAAAGGCACGCACGCACACACGCACGCACTTTTTTCAGACATCCTACATGCCTGAAAAAAAGAGCGCGCGTGCCTCTATACCGCACAGCGCATGCTCTGAAACGCGTCGCAAGGTGATGGCATCACTCTCCCTCGCCTCTAGTATCTGCGCTCAGAGCCTTGTTTTGGCGCCCATCTCCGACCGGCCCTGGATGCCTTCTTCCTACATCCCACTGAGTGGATTGAAGTCACGGTCATCTGTTACTGGCGGGACGAAGTCCTTCTTTGATGTGCCTCACCCCATTCTTCCTATGTGAGTTACCATTTAGCTTTTATAAATAAATGTTTACATATCAGTCTGCACGTAGAGGTGCCTCTTTCCTTGTTTTTTTTTTTTTATAGTGAAAGGATTGGAGAAGAGGATTGGCAGACACTGAATGGTTCGGTAAGGTGGATAAGCCAAGAAACAGCATTCATGATAGACTGAAGGGGCATAGCCTATGGAGAAAAAGGCCAATGAGAAGAGAGTTGCAATAGTCAAGGCGAGAGATAACAAGGGAGTAAATGAGGAGCTTGGCGGTTTTATTTGTTAAAAAGGGGTGAATTTTAGAGATGTTACGGAGGTGAATTCTACAAACTTTTGACAACGATTGTATTTGAGGCTGAAAGGACAGATCACCGTATAGGATTACACCTAGTAGCCTGGCGTGACGGGAGGGACTGATGGTTGCATCATTGATTTTGATGGAAAAGTCATGGAGGGGGCACGGGCGGAGGGGGGGATATTATTATTCAGAGAGATTTATTCATTTAAATTCATAATATTAAATTAAAAAATCAAATATAATACAATACAATTATGTATAAAAATATATATTATTTAAAAACTGTAATTTTCGGTTTCGGCTTTCGGCCAAGTGCATCCTGCATTTTCAGATCCAAAATTTGCATTTGGTGCAACTCTACCAATCACTGTAATAGCAGCAAATACTTCAGTGATTTGAGAGTATGCAGAGTATAGAGTATGCATATCTACATTGGTTCAAGCTGGACCAATCTAACTAGACAAAAAGAATCCATACCTGGAGTTCAGCTTTAAGCAGTTAATGTGAAGAAAAAAAAAACACATCTTTTAAAGGTTTACTACAATGGAATCAATACAACAATTACGACCATGCACAGAGTAAGAAACCTGATCAAACGCTAATGATTTTCAGCAGTTTCTGGGGCAGCTGTATTGTATTTGGCTTCTATTTTAGTGCACAGAACACATCATGTCCAGGAGCTGAAATTACAGATTAGATTTTCATTGTTTATGTCTACTCTGCTTGATCCTAATGTGTAAATTATGGCCGTTTTCTAGATTCTTTTGCAGAAGACGTTAAAGCACATCCCAATCAGATGTGAACATTCTTTATGTAACATAACCCAGAGCTGCCTGCTTCATGTCACCCTGCTGCTCCACATCTGCATCTGGCTAACACGCTATATCCCAATAATTGCCCATGTTCTTATTTACTAAACAGCTCTAAGAAAATGTGAGTTCCTCCGTTCCAAACATTCCATTATCAAGGCTGACTTAAAGCGGAGTTCCACCCAAAAGTGGAACTTCCGCTTATCTGTCTCCTCCCCCCCCTCCGGTGCCATGTTTGTGCGAATACCTGTCCCAACTTCCATCAAAACCTCGTAGCGGCAAAGTACGTCTGAAGTGTTGCCCTCCTCCTCCTCCCCCCTGGCCAGTAAGAGTGCAGTGTGCGCAGTAAGGACCCGGCCAAGCTGCAAGGCTTCACTTCCGGCAATGGCAGCGGCAGCACCAGACAGCCAATGGAAACATCAGCTGCAGCGCCGATATCGCTGGATTCCAGGACAGGTAAGTGTCCTGATATTAAAAGCCAGCTGCTACAGTATGTGTAACTGCTGACTTAATTTTTGGAGGGGGAGGGAGGAACACCGCTTTAATGTGGAGCTCCACCCAAAAGGGGAAGCTCTGCTTATCTGCCCCACCCCCCGCCCCCACCTGCACTGCCACATTTTTCACCTTTTGAGGGGGGTTTGACAGGCATCTGCTCCTCCTTCCCCCTGCAGCCGGCCCAATTAGAGCACGCAGCATGCATGCGCATTAGGGGACCGGCTTTAAAGTTTTTTAAAGCTGACTGAAGGCGCTAGATTTATGATTTACACCCGAGTGTCTCTTTAAATCTCTGCACAATTTCAGCCGTTCCCTTGTGCTTCACACACAGTAAAATCCACCAACTAGGAGCTGCAGGAAAAGTCGCTGGTTTACCTACTGGCCTTCTGTATTCTGTGAAAACTCAATCTGCTTGGCTTGCACAAGAATCAATCACACACATCAACTGTCAGTTGAGTTCATACCCAGGGGACAGAAGAGGTGTAGAATATTAAAGCCCAACTTCACGCTCTCAGTCATCACTGACTATTTTTAAAGTGATATTAAAGGTTTGACTTTTTTTTTTTAAATAACAAATATGTTCTACTTACCTGCTCTGAATAATGGTTTTGCACAGAGCAGCCCCAATCCTCCTCTTCTCAGGTCCCTCACGGGTGCTCTTGGCTCCTCCCACTTGACCAGTGCCCCCGAATAGCAAGCCGCTTGCTATGATGGTACTGGTGTGTGCTCGCTCCCAATCCCCATTCTATGCGTCCATAAGTCACATACAGCTGTGGCTCGGTCCCACCCCCTGCTCCCTCCTCATTGGCTCACTGGCTGTGATTGACAGCAGTGGGAGCCGATGGCTTCCGCTGCTGTCTCAGCCAATGAGGAGAGGGGGGTCTCACGGCCAGCCAAGGCTCCAATATACATCCCTGGATCGAGAGGGGGCTCAGGTGAGTATTAGGAGGGACTGTGAGGGGGAGCAGTACACAGGTTTTTCACCTTCATGCATATTATGCATGAAGGTAAAAAACCTACAGCCTTTACAATCACTTTAATCCTTAGGCCCCTTTCACGCAGGGCGGATCCACTCAGCGGACTCTGCTAGTTCAGCGGGAAATTGCTCCGCTTGATCCCCGATGAGCGGGATGACAGGTCCGTCTCCGCTCACTGTGCAGGGACAGACCTGTGAGATCCCCGCTGTCCTTTGTGGGGAAGATTGGATGAAAACGAACAGCATGTCCATTTTCATCCGATCCGCTGGACGGATGGCGAACGTATCGTCACCCGTCTGTTTTGAGCGGATCTTGTTGGATGGGATGGCAGACGGGTGTCAACAGACACATAGCCGCTGACATCCGCCTGCCCATACAAGTCAATGGGTGGCACACTCAGATCCACCTGAAATAACGGACAGGCGGATCCAAGCGGGCCAATCATGTGAAAGGTGCCTTATGCTGCTAGCATTAGTAAACAGAGAGGAAGATATAGAACATTTTTACCAGTTTTAATTAATTAGTTACATCCTGGCTTCCAGGCCTAGGTAAATGAGGTCATACATCCCAGGAGTCTTCAGGAGGGGAGGAGGGGTTTTCTCAGCTAAGCACACCCTCCTGTCAGCATGTCTGAGCTAAGGCAGATAGATTCCAGGAAGCAAATGCTACATGAATCATCTGCCTTTACTCAAGATGGCTGTGTCTAGAAATGCTTGGGGGGTGCTTATGTCAACAAAATAAAGCATGGAGACATGACATGGATGGATGGGAGAGTTTGCTTTGAATATTAAAAATAAATTAAATAGGGTTTTCAGTTGGTTGTGCTCAGACACAGTGTAGTTCCTCTTTAGGAAATAGAATAACAGGTGGGGTAATGTCTGAGAATGAATCCTTTCAGACCCTTATGCAGGCCAGAGGGTGCGAATTTCTTTCCTGCAATCACGGGTTGCAGGAAAGAATTTTTCACTATTTCCCCCATCAACACTGACAGTGCTGACAGAAGAATATCTCCTGCCGAGACATTGTTTTTGCCCGGCAGGGGATTGGGGAGGGGGGGTGGGGGAAGCAGCCCCGCTGGGAGAAGACAGTGATTATTGCTAGCAGCTGCCTGTGATAAATCGCAAGCAAATCCGGCAGGCTGGTTGTACCAAAGTTGATCGATCAATCAACTTGGTACATTCAGCCCGCTGAACCAGCCGAGATTCTTACAGTCTATGGCTGGTCTTATACAGATGGGAATTAAAGCAGAAGTGCAAGCAAGCAAAAAACACACATTTCAGATGTAAACATAACTGCATTAACTTTCAAAATATTTGTAATTCTGCTCAGCTAGTCTTGTGATTTATAAACCTCCGGCACACAGCACTGTAAGATTTTTGAAACCGCTATTCCATGTTTTAGTTTTGCAACTTCTTGCGTCACTTCCCTGCCTAGTGGTCTATGTAAGAGCATTTTGACCATACTTCATTTCCCCCAGCATTGTCCTCTAGCTGGAAGGCTGTGTTGCACATGGACAGTGAAAGGCTGAAAATGTGCTGGGAGTAAAACTGTTGCGATCCGTGTACCATGGGTGCAATACACAGGCTCCTGTATTGTTTACACCCCAGTCCCAAGTGTATATAGACATACAGACCCTTCCGTAAGGCTCGGTTTACACCTAGGCTATCCGACTTTGATAAGCGATTTGAAAGAGACTTCAGAGCTACTTTGGGCATTACAACGCGACCTCCATGCCAGGCTACTTTGCCTGTGGCCAATCAGTGAAGAAAGGGAGGGGGATTTGCCTTAAAAAATTATTTTCTTTTTCCCGTAAAGTCGCTTCTTCATAGACGGTGATACGACTTGGAAGCGACTTCCATGGGCTCAAATCGCCTAAAAGTCGCTTTGAAATAGTACAGGAACTTTTTTTAAAATCGCCCTGGAGTCGGAGCAACTTGAGTAGCGCATATTAAGACGGCTCCATTCATTCCAGTGCGATTTCTGATGTCAAGCGATTTGAGGCGAATTGGGGAGACACAAATCGGATCACAGATCGCCTAGGTGTGAACCGACCCTTATGGGGCAGGAGGAAGTAAACAAAGATCTACAAATGCATTGATGTCACTGCTCTTGAGCTCCACTGCAGAGTCCCTCTGCCACAGTGGAAGATGGGACTTGTAGTTTTCCCACTAACCAATCCCTGTGAATGGATGGAGCCAAACAAAGCCTCACCAAATTCAAACAAACACAAAAGGCTGCAGTGAGAAGCCCACTGTGATTCAGGAAAGTGGGGGAGCAGTTTAAGGGTGGGTGGGAGGCTGGTTAGGGAATGCGATCATGTTACACCCTACATATAGGTATAATATGAAACATGGTCTTAAAAGGTGGATTATGCCTTTAATATTGACCTGGATTTCAGATGGGTACCACTAGACCCAACTTGCTGCATACTGGCAATATTGGAGGGAATAATCCCAGAGGAGATGACTAGTGTGGCCTTTTCGAGGGCTCCCTTCCAGGCTAGAAAGGTCATTCTTCTGGGCTGGAAGTCGGACAGCGCACCCAAAGTGGACTCTTGGATACCACACATGGGCACCACCCACATTATGGAGAAATACATATATCAGCATAGAGGAACTGGGGGGTCCCCATGGTTGGATACACCTAGAATAAGTCCCCAGGAACTGATTATGTCAAGGCTTCTTAAATGTCCCACAGGGTAGAAATGCAAGATGTAAAGTTGAAAAGGATGTGTTTGATGCCAGACCGGGAGAAGGGACTCATTATACTATGAAAATGCTATACCTATCTGTAAAGTCTGTGAAGATTTGAAGTATTTGGTGCATTATGTTTTGAATGTACACTGGATACTGTACCTCATCTTTAATATAAAAAATATTTTCTGATTTAAAAAAATAATAATTTACCTGGGCCAAAGCATTTTTTTTAAATTAGCTAGCAATTCCATCTTAATTCATAAGGAGGCAGCCATAATGTACAAACTTTAAGGGCCTGGTGACCAGGGAACCTTATAAAACGTACAACTTTTTCTGTGTTTGTAAATGGAAATTCGCCTTATGTTTGAGACTTAAAAAAAAAAAAATCTATTTGTGTGGCATAACGGGCACAATCAGCTCGTGATAGTTATCGAAGATTTATATGCCACACTTCCTCTCTACACAGATAAAACAGGGAGCAGCCACTTCTGCACTGATAATCTGGTCCCTAACAATGTTGGATGAACGAGTTTAGAAATGTGTTCACGGTTCCCATTATTAACCGTCCATATAGATTATATTCCATCCTCATTCAGTCATGCACTTGTGGAGATGACAGAAGGGTTCATGCAAACATTGTCGACTAAGCACTGGGGACAAAAGACAATTGGCAGAACAAATTACACAACAAGCCAACCTGTGTTCTGCAAATGTTATCCAGGAAACAGTGCAGTTGTAACAAAATGTCAGGAAGTCCACTTAAAGAAATACTGTCTGATTTTAAAGGGTTTAATATGGGATCAGCAACCTGTTAATTGGGAGTATATGACGGTTTATGAGGAACGACCTGCCAACCACCAGTTTCTGATAACACCCAGCCTACGCTGCAGTGCAAAGACGGCAGACCCGCATGCCTTTTCCCAAGTGTGCCAAAGTATCCTAGGTTTGGGCAGAACCTGCACCCTGCTGGCTTGCAGGAGCGGAGTCTGACCTCTGCACTCCTAGTTACTCACTACTGACCTCTGAACTCTGCATTACTTTCTACTAGAGCTGCATGATTCTGGCCAAAAAGAGAATCACAATTTTTTTGCTCAGAATAAAGATCACAATTCTCGCGGCGTAACGTCTTACATGTACAAAAAAATTGGGCTAAAAGCACTGTTTAGATTTTTTTTTTTTTTGAAAGTGTCATTCTTCCCAAAAAATTGTGCTTGAAAGACCGCTGTGACATAAAATATTGCAACAACCGCCATCATTCTCTAGGATCTCTGCTAAAAAAAATATATATAATGTTTGAGGGTTCTAAGTCATTTTCTAGCAGAAAATACTGGATTTTTACTTGTAAGCAACAAATGTCAGAAAAGATTTAGTCTTTAAATGGTTAAACCAAAGTCTTCTATACGCGGGAGTTCAACCCTTTGATCATTTGAAACATTGTATCTTTTTACTTCTTTTATCAACAATGACCTCAGACTTGGCAGTCTGCCCAGATAGGTTAGACTCAAGTTGCTCAGACAATTCCTGGGGAGACTTCAGGCGACTTGCATTGACTTCTATTACAGTCAAGTTGTGCTGCAAGTCGTACTCCATTAACTGCACAGAAAATCGCAGTAATAAGAGATTAAGATTGCGGGGGGGGGGTGAATCCTGATCGCGATCTTAATACGATTAATCGTGCAGCTCTACTTTCTACTGACCCTCGATATGCTAATGATCTCCGCACTCTGTTACATACTACTGATTTCTACTAAACTCTGCATCCCTTACTCCTGACCCCCGCATTCTATACATACTACTGATCCCTTACTCCTGACCCCTGCATTCTATACATACTACTGATCACTTACTCCTGACCCCTGCACTCTGCGTTATTTATTATTAAACTCTGAATTCTGAATTACTTACTATTGACCCCCTGAACTATTCAAACCCTAGTGGTTGTAAGCCTTGTTTTTTTTTTATAAAAATAACAAACATGCCTATACTTACCTGCTCTGTGCAAAAGACTTGCACAGAGCAGCCCCGATCCTCTTCTTCTGGGGTTCCCCCCGGCGCTCCAAGCCCCTACACTTTAGCATGTGCCCCACGGAAAGCCGCTTTCTGAGTCCTGCTGCTGCGTCCATTAACACAGACAGCAGGACTTGGACACGCCCCTGTGTCACAGGACTTGATTGACAGCAGCGGGAGCAGGGGGGGGCTGGGCCAGGGGGCAGGGTGGCAATTGCCCCCCAGGCTACCCTAACTTACATTCAAAATGGCCGACAGCTGCTGCCTGTTCACACTTTTTTCTTCTTATGGAGGAAGGAAGCAGGGGCGCAGCCAACAACTAACTGCAGGCAAAGGGGGGGCACCCAGGGCCGGCTGTGCTGATGGGTACTGGCAAGCCTGCATGATGGGCACTGATCAGGTTGCATTTGATAGGCACTGGTGAGGCTGCATTGATGGGCACTGGTGAAGGGCCATTGGTGGGCACTGATGAGCTGCACTGATGCATTATTTTTGTTAAACCTCCTTTGTTGCTATTAACAGTAAATTATGTTACCACATTGTATCATATTTGTCTTGCTTCACAACATCAATATTCATTCTAAAACCAGGTGGGCATGGATGGTGAGCTGATTCGGTGGTTCAATGGGCCACTTGACTGGACTTGCCCCCCAGGCCTAAGGCTGTCAGTCCTCCCCTGAGCGGGAGCCAATTGCTCCCGCTGCTATCATCCTGTCCAATGAGCTTGTGCACATCGCTGGATCGGGTCGGGCTCAGGCAAGAGAAGGGGGGGGGGGGGTAACTGCAGCACAGGTGGTTTTTCACCTTAATGCATTAAGGTGAAAAACCTTAAGGCTTTAGAACCACTTGGGGTTATAATGGGACTTTGCTAGATTAGAAAAAAAAAAAGTCTGCCGTACCCTTGGGATCTTTATGTTATTCAGGTAGAGCTCCAGCTTTCCAAGGTTACCCAACTCCTGGGTTAAATCAATTAACACCATGCAAAAGAAGACAGCATGTACTCACCTCTGTAGAGGCCTCATTCTCCAGCCTCTCCTCTATTCTAGCACTTTACCTTCGAACGCCTTTTGGGCACTACATTTCTGGTAGTTTTTGGCGTCTGCATCCCCCACCACACACTGGTTTAACCTCAAGACGCCCGCAGGGTCCTGCTGAGTTGCCCTGCAGTGATGCATGGGCTGGAAGGAAGAAACCATAACGCCATGGAGGGCACAGGCATCTTTCACTCCCAAAAGTGTCAAATGCCCAAAAGGCTCTCTAGCACTGGAACAGAGGAGAAGATAAAGGCTGCTAAAGAGGAGAGTATGAGCTGTCTTCTATGCAGGGACCTGCTGATTGTAACCTCTTAGACACCTTCACTCTCAACCCAAGCGCTAAATCATAGGTGCACAACCTTTGGCCCTCCAGCTGTTGCAGAACTACAATTCCCATCATGCTTCTGCCTTTGGGAGTCATGCTTGTAACTGTCAGCCTTGCAATGCCTCATGGGACTTGTAGTTCCGGAACAGTTGGAGGATCACAGGTTGAGCACCCAAGCTCTAAATATTCCTTTTCAGCCAGAATTCTCGATCTTGCTTCAAAAGGGATTGTAAACTATTGTTTTCAGCTTTGCAACTATCGTCTGGGTTAGTCTTCATTGGATTTGGGTAAAGGCGGTGACCATCCAACCATAGCTTTGCCCAAACTGTCCTGAATGGTCAAGACCTAGCTATGGTGTCTGGATTAGAAAACTGATTGAAGTGAAATACAGATCTCTGCAGCGGCGGCTGGTCAATAGGGGGCGCTTGGGAGTGAGAAAAAAAAACGCCCGACCCCCTAAAGGTGGCGCCAGTATATTGATTTTTTTTTTTTTTTCTTCGGGTCCTTGCTGTCTGCTGACAGCAAGTAGTGAGCCTATTGGTCAGTCCTAAAAGTGTAAGCATGTGTGCTAAAGAAGCTTACATACATACACTAATTATCTGCCCTGAGCCAGTGACAGGCTATGTTACAGTGCAGGGGGCGGGTCGAGAGCGGCTGACTCCCCTGACTCGAGGACGAGGTACCGTACTGCTGTGCTGTGTACTGCTTACAATATCTGTGTACTGGCTCCTTGTGTACTGCTTACAATACCTGTGTACTGGTTACCTGTGTACTGCCTACAATACCTGTGTACTGGCTCCCTGTGTACTGCCTACAATACCTGTGTACTGGCACGCTGTGTACTGCTTACAATACCTGTGTACTGGCACGCTGTGTACTGCCTACAATACCTGTGTACTGGCACGCTGTGTACTGCCTACAATACCTGTGTACTGGCACGCTGTGTACTGCCTACAATACCTGTGTACTGGCACGCTGTGTACTGCCTACAATACCTGTGTACTGGCTCCCTGTGTACTGGCTACAATACCCGCGTACTGGCTACAATACCCGCGTACTGGCTGCAATATACCCCACTTGTGATGCTGAGCTGTATACTGTGTCCTGTGATACTGAGCTGTGTACTCCTGACACAATATGTGGAATACAGGGGACAGAGTGGGTGGATTCTATAAGGGATGTGGCTTATGAGAAGTAGGAGGGGTTATAAGGAAGGGCAGGGGCAGGGCCTGGGCCCCCCATCCTAAAAATTCACGAGACAACACTGTCTCTTTGGCAAATAAGTCGTTTCATGCACTGCACTGAAATTAGAAAAGAAGTATAGAACAGAATGTCTTTAATAAAAATACTTCTCTTCCCCCTCCCATTTCACATCTGTCATTACAATTTCACACTATGAAGATATGTAAAATATTGTGTGATATTTGGCAAGAGAGGAAATTGCAAACAATGATTTGTGCCTGTGAACTTCCAAGAAAATAAAAGTGAAGTTCCTCTTTTACTACTAGTATCATGTAGATTTATCTTCCGGCACTGCACATAAACACCTTTTATTCACATAGAGTGAACAAAGTGGGAAATAAACAGGAATTTTAACAGCCTGTCAATCCAACCTGGCACCATGTTTGCATTTTCCAGAAGCCAGGGAGGGTGTGCTTGCATTGACAATGATAGAGCTGACTCAAAGTACAACACCAGATTAAACTAGAATGCATATTTGCTACCTGCTTTCCAGCATTGGGCCAGCTCTGACTTAAAGTGTTACTAAACCCACAACAGTAAAATCAGTCTGTATATGCAGCAAAGCATGCTTGTTATACTCACTGCAGAACCTAAGGGGTTAATCCTCTGCATTGTGTAAAAAGGCTGTTTGATCCTGTCGTCTCTGTTCCTCCCCTTCTTCCACTGTTCCCAATCTGTTGATGGTACAGAGCCTTAGGGACAAGCTGCACATGCTCAGTTTTCTGTGTATTGCTAGAGAGTTTTTTTTTCTTTCTTGGGAGAGTACAAGTGATCAGCACAGAGCCAATCAGCACTGTCCAGACAGAGTGTCAGGGGTCATGTAGCCTCATAGGACAGCCAGAGCAGAATGAAAACTCCTACAAGCTTTAACCAGACACTAATAGAAGTCACAAGACTGCTATATACTGCTGATGAGAAAACGTATTTAGCAGTTTATTTTTAGTAAAATAATTGTATTTCCATGTTCTGTGTACTGTGGGAGACCAGATATAGTGAATGCAGGCTCCTGGGTTTAGTAACACTTTTGCACATGTTCCCCTCCATGGACATAAAGTCTATATATATATATATATATATATATTTTTTTTTTCTCTTAAAAGTAAAAAATACTTTTAAAGGAATTTCAGCTTAAAAAAAAAATGCTGGCTTATCAAATCCAATGAAAGTGATGTATACCACCTCATGGACCTATACATCTTATTTATATTTTCTGATTGCTAGGAGTACAGCTCTCACTGTACCCTCATGGCTTCAATACTGGACCTTTGGGTCTCCTATACAGCAACAGTCATTCTGCCCACTGCTCCTCTTGCCCAAGCATGGAAGCCTTTTATGTGAATCCATCCACAATATACAAAACATTCTGTTGAAGGACACTGGAGGGGCAGGCAGTCAGAACGCCAGGAATATAGCATTAGCTATACTCCCAGCGCTCACTAAAAATGTAAATAGTAAATAAAAGAAATAAGCCAACACCTCGTTGGATTTAACCTCTTGTAAACCAACATTTTTAAAACAGTTAAAATCCTTGGGGTTCTTTTTCTTACAGATAAAGTTTAGTGATTTTTTTTTTAAAGGAGCACCAGGGATGCTACAAATGAATATGGAGTGCCCCATGTGCTGGCAGCTGTGATTCCTTGAAACCTTCACGTTTTCTATCCTTGAACACCTGCAATTAAAAGCAGTCTATAAATGGAGAATGGGCGGGTGAATAAAATGCCCACCTCCTCCATTCATATAGTACTCTTCATTGTGGGAATTGAGTGTACGGCTTCTATGAATGCAGCCAGGAGGGGAGGAAGGGCTGGGCATAGTCATGACGAGTGCCTTTGAGAAGGACATCTACTCAGGCTAACCCCTGAGGCACCGGAAGATCACCTATGCAGGGTATTCGTGGGGGCGGGGGGGTTGGAGAGGAATGAGGCCAGTTTCATACAGGCTTCAGCTTGTAGAATTTTTTATGAATGGCTGCAAACGACGGCTTGTCAGATGCTAGACACCACTCACTATTCAGTTTTGGGGACTCCTTTGCTATCGAAGTTCATAAATGCTGAAGTGACCACGAGTAAACCATAACCATAGTCTAAAAGAATGCAGCAGACCGAGGGGTGGCAGGGCCAAGCAGCTGAAAGAAGTTTTGTTCAAAAATAACCCTTACCTTCACTGCAGTGCAGCCCACCTGATTAAATACTTATTACCCTCCTTGTTGCAGAGATATCCACTGTGTGACTCAGCCTGACAGCCTTTTGAGAGAAACCTCAGCCCACCAGGGTGCATTCTTACTGCGCAAGTATGCCATGGCCCCATTAACCTCTGTGGGTGAGCTGTAATCTGCTGGATGGCTAGAGGTTGCCACGTGTTCTGCTCACACATAGGAATGAATGGGGTGAAGGACCCGGTGAGGATGTTCTCATTATACAACGATCAGCCATAAAATTATGACCACCCACCATTACCTGTTGAGGCATGGACTTCACTAGACCTCTGAAGGTATGCTGTGTGTTATGCAAGAATTATAGGCCAATCTGCCTTTTAAATGTGGGTTTTGTAGCCCAATCTCCCTTTTAAATGTGCGTTTTGTAGGCCAATCTCCCTTTTAAATGTGGGTTTTGTAGGCCAATCTCCCTTTTAAATGTGGGTTTTGTAGGCCAATCTCCCTTTTAAAATGTGGGTTTTGTAGGCCAATCTCCCTTGTAAATGTGCGTTTTGTAGGCCAATCTCCCTTTTAAATGTGGGTTTTGTAGGCAAATCTCCCTTTTAAATGTGGGTTTTGTAGGAAAATCTCCCTTTTAAAATGTGCGTTTTGTAGGCCAATCTCCCTTTTAAATGTGGGTTTTGTAGGCAAATCTCCTTTTCAAATATGCAGTTTTTTTTAGAGGCTATTGACCTATATCCCAAATGTCATTCACCTGGACCAAGTGGGTTTCGTCCCTTCCTAGAGGTGAGGGACAACACCACTAAAGCATTGGCCATTATCCACGCTGCCTGTACCAGTTCTATCCCCTTACCATTATACACCTGCGCAGAAAACACATATGATCGGGTGAAATGGATGTTTATTGGGGGGGGGCGTTGAACCACCTCGGCCTGGGAAGCAAAAGTATGTCCTAAATCAAGTAAAAGCCAATGGGTTTTTATTCATCTCCACCTATAGAAGTAAAGGGACAAAGGGAAGTATCAGGGATGCCCATTGCCTGCACTGATTTTCATCTTCTCATTGGAACACCTTCTTCAAAAGATCAGGGTGAACCCTAGGTAACTCTTCTCCCTTAAAAATAGCCTACTTCAATAGAAATGTTGTGAAAGAAGATATCGGCCTACACCGATGACCTACTCTTTTTCATCACCAAGGTTGGATTCACACCATAGCGGTGCGAATTCCAGCCTGTTTGCCTGTGAGAAGAACCATTTGGCGGCTCCTGTCCATTCTCACAGCGCAACAGCTGCCCGGGGAGGGAGGTGCCGCGAGCAGAGGGAAAGATCCCCGTTCAGTGCAGAACACATCTACATGTCAGATGCGTAGCCAATGAACATAATGGGCTGGGAATTGCACACGTTTTCTGTGCAATGCGGAGTGCTAATGCACCGCACCTATGTGAACCTGACACATTGAAAACAATGTGGTTTTCAAGTGTCCTGCGAATTGGATGCGGTGTAAGCCGCATCCAATTCGCATAGGTGTGAACCCAGCCACAACCTTTAGTGTCCTTTCCGAACCTTCTGGTGGGAATAGAGACATTTAGTGCTTTGTTCAATATCTGCATTTAACTACCAGAAATCAGAGGCCCCGATTCTTCCAAATTCACACCCTGTCCATAGTAGCGATGATCTGCCTCATTCAGCAAGGTTCTTCAATCCCCCCCTAATGAAGAAGCTTATAGTAAACTCCTACAAGGAATGTTATACGTCATTACTATACTGTTACACATGCAACAAATCACCAAAGCACAGCGCACAATATCAACAATGTTTAGTGGCGCAATAAATTCCTTTACATCGGGAACTGAGAACTTCAAGAGACAGACCAATAAAAGTATTTAACAATAAATACACTTTAAATAAATAAAAAATGCAGAAAGCCACTAACCTTCCATCATATATATTACAGCAATAAAAAAAGAAAATAAAAGCAACAAATTTTCACTGACCTGAGATCTCAAACACATAGAGAAGAAAACCCAACAGAGTAACTAAAGCCTCGCACACACGGTGCGAATTTCAGACGACAGAACGTCCATTTTTTGTTGGATGATTGTCTCATGTCGAAAGTGAAGAGGTTACTAACAATACGAAAATTTTCGTACCACCGAATTCAATGTCAGAAGTGACGTAATGTGTTGAGCAGCTTTGTATGTATTTTTTCATTTCTAAGCATGTGTAGTTGTGATCGTATCATTTTTTTCGTATGAAAACCGTACGAATGATACGAAAATCAGACCTCGAGTTGCAGTATGAAAAAAAATGTATAGCCTGCACAACCAGCTTTTGTCTTACAAAAAATCAAAATCCGCTGCCGAAAGGAGCATACGAACGGTAAGAATTTCCAACGATCGGCTGTCGAACGAGGATTCCCGTCCGAAATTCGCATCGTGTGTATGGGCCTTAAGGCTGGGTTCACACTGCTCCGATCTCTGAGATTGCATAAGATTTTGCACCGCACTGCAGTGTGAACCGTATGCGACCTCTGTGCGATGCAAAATCAGCCAGAGATTGTATGGCTGAATTTGCATCGCAATCGGAGCAAACTCGCACAGGACCCTTTTTTCGCAGGGTCAGATTCGAATCGCATGATGGTTCACACCATGCGATCCGATTCCTGTGCGAGTTTGCAGTGCGATATGCGTACTGATTTGGGGGTGTCATTAACATTATAACATTGTATTGACACTCCCCAGAGTTCGCATATAGCAGTGTGAACTGCCGCCCAGAGACATGCGATGCGGAACCCGCAGTGAATTCGCAGGGTTCCCACATCGCTGCAGTGTGAACCGAGCTTAAAGCTGGCCCTGGACAGCTTGAAATTCAGTCAATTCCTGCTGATCTGTCTGAAACTGGAGCCATGGGGAGTCCTGGAAGTACCACCCAACTCAACAAAAGTCAATGAAATAATTGGCTTAGAGGGGTGGAAAATTATCAGCCAAGCAGTGATTGCTTCCATTCAGATTCAGTCACTGTTTGGCAGTGCCGTTGTATTTAATGGTGCTGTGGCTGTCTGAATACAACAGCTGGTAAATGGAGATTCCTCCATCCACGCTGTAAAGCTGGCCATACGCTATGCAAATTTCAGCCGTTTCCCAATGAACCAACCAAAAATCCCTACACCCTTTGATTTATATCCTTCAATTTTAAAATCAAAATAGCCAGGCAAAAAATAGTTTGGTGAACAGAGGCTCAGATGCAATAAGCACAGTGGGAGATTTGTCCATCTGAACCAAAATAATTTGTATGTCCTCTTTATCATGCATTGGTGTAATGTGGTGCCACTGCCGGAAAGATTTCAGGTACATTTTCAGGGTTGTTGAGGTGCACTGCCAGCCCATTCATTTGGAATGGGCTGTGTAAAGCAGAACACTTTATTGTGCGATAAATCTCACGTGTCTGTAATGCACGGTAAGGTGTAAACCTCGTCTTAGTGCTGCTTTCCTTCAAAGCGACTCTGACTCACTGGGAAAAATGGAGAAAATGCTCTAAAAGGACGATACGTGATACTTTTCTGGTCCTTTTCTCTCCTGCAGTTCTCTACCACCTGAAGAACCTTCACAGGCCGTTGGTGTGTTTGCTGCCTGCATACCCCGCCTCCCTCAGTGGTTCCTCCTGCCTCCTCCAACATCACTACAGGATACAGAAGTGATATAACAGATAGTAGGAGGAACCACAGACTGCGGTGGGGGGATGCCAGCATTTGGCACATCTGAAGAGTGTCAGAGGTGAAGATTCATCACGTGTTATAGGCTCCAGGCTCCGCAGCAAATCAAAGATTCCACAAATTGGCTTTGGAGCAGATAAATATAAAATACCTTCTTTTACAAGATACTTTTAATTTTTTCCAGTCACTTTAAAGTAGATCTATGGGCAAAACTTTTTTTTTTCATTTTGGATAGAGTAAGGCCCCTTTCACACTTTGTGCGACTTGACCTGCAACTTGGGACTGCAAAGTCGCCTGACAAGTCGTACCCCATGATTTCCAATGACAATCGCTCAGATCTGTGCGACTTCAAAGTAATCCCTGCACTGCTTTGGTCTGACTTTGATGTGAGTTGAGGCCCATAGACCTCAAGATTACACAGGCATTCCCTAAAATCGCTGCAAAAATCACACAACTTTCAAGTCGGGGCAGTGTGAAAGGAGCCTAAAGGTGGGATATAACCCCTGTCAGATTTATTTCACCATATCGGTTTCCTTGTGGAGATTTCCCTTCACTTCCTGTTCTATAGCCAAACAGGAAGTGAGAGGAAATGCCTGCAAATTAAGGGATTTTCTTAGGGACCCCCTGGTTATCAGGACTAGTATGCTCATTGGAAAATATCCCCTCTATTACTTTTCTGGGGATGACCCAAAATTTGGGATTTTCTTTTACTGTCAATGACAATGAGTAACAAAACAAATAGAGAGGGGGAATCTCTGTAATAGGAAGACAGTCCACAATAAAGACTGGCAGGGGTTCTAATATCTCTCCACTCTATCCATAACTAAAAAAAAAAAGGTTTGCCTTTAGTTATACTAGCAGAGTTCAGCTCATTTGCTCCCCCTCCCCCTCCGGTGCCACATTTGGCACCTTTCTGGGAGACGGGGCCGCGGTTCCCGGAAGTTCGGCCTCTCTCCTTCTCCCGCGGCCGGGCCAATTAAAAAGCTCTTCGTAGGGAGCCAGCTGTGAAGAAGAAAGGCTCCACTGCCGGTTTCCCTTAGTGGCGATGGCGGCGGCAGCACCCAACAGCCGATACGAAGATTGGCTTCAGGAGCCGACATTGCGGGCTCCCTGGACAGGTAAGTGTCCATATATACAGTATTTGTAGCTGCTGACTTAATTTTTCTTTCCCAGGCTGGACCTCCTCTTTAAGTACCCCACCCAGTGTAGGCAAAGTGTAGATTGTCACTAGCCGCTTATATACAGACAGCACTAACTACTCACAAGGAGCAGAAAAGACTGCGCTCTGCTCCGTACCCAGCATCCGTATCTGCTGTCCCATAGAGAGAATAGCGATTCTGCTAATCAGCATCTTCATAGCAGCAGATTACAGGATGGCACATGGCTGCGGTTAGGAAATAGGTGAACGGCTGTAAGATGTAGAGGAATCGGTCTGAGCGGCACGGTGACAAGCAGCCATAATAATACCTTGCATTTATCCAGTGCCTTTCAATTAGCATGCATGGTAGGCTCTCTAAGGTGGCGAGACGGAAAAGGGGGGTATTAACTTACCAACCTGTAATTGGGTAATAAGAAGGCCTAGGGAAGATTAAGAGGTTTTTACAAAAGATCACACAGAGTGTGGTCTGTTTTGGACCAGCACCAAGCCAGAACTTCTTGTCCTTTTCAAGCCATGACTCATAGCAATGTGTATTTCAGATTGCCGAAGGCCATAACAAAACACTGAGCAATCTCAGGGTACCCATGGGCAGTGCACTAGCAGCAACGTCCATCAATGCAGCATCCATTCTGCTTTTTATTGGAGATATTTGATCATACAGAATATTGAAAGTCATTTCCTTTAATAGGCCACAGTTTGTTTTCCCCAATTCAATCCACATTACATTTTTAATAAAGCAAAACTTCACTCTGTCAATCAACATGGAATATTTTTAATCCTTATGTGCTGACATTAGTAAATAAATAGGAAGGTATATTTACTTGTTTTATACTTTTTTTTTTTTTTTACATGTCTTAAGTTCCTTCCTGGTTTCTAGGCCTAGGCCAAAGGTGTCATCCATCCCAGGAGTCTTCAGGAGGGGAGGAGGGGTTTTCACAGCTAAGCACACCCTCCTGCTAGCAGGTGTTCTGTCAGAATAGGCGACCCATCAGATTAGGTAACGGAAGGGACGTTCCGTTAGCCGGATATTTACTGCGCATGCGCAGCAAGGTGGATAAAAATCTTTTTTTTTTTTTTTTTTTAAATCAGATTTTTTTTTTTTTCATTTAAAATAAGATTTTTATCAAATTTTACTAAAATGCTTTTGGAGTAAAAATCTATCTAAAAAGATAGTTTTCTATTTAAGATACATTTATAATTTAGTTTATGCAGTATGAAATGGAGCTTAGTTATGTAGCATGAGTCTGTATGTCCTGCAATATTTACATTTTTGGTAAACTCATTCAATGAATCCAAGCTCTGCAAGCTGAGATAAAATGCACTGCATTGATGCATTCACACAATGTCACAGTAACCATCAGATAAAATAAAGTTCAGGAATATTCCTTTATCCCATTGTTTTGGATTACAAACTGTATGATTGAATCGGTTCTGATATGGCTGTTTTACTAACCTGACAGCTTATTATGCTAAATAGGAAACCTTCATTTTGTTTGCAAATATTAAAGATTCTAACTACCAGTAATAATAAGTCCTTACATTTAAAGAGCGCCTGTCATTTCAGATCCATCATGGCAGCACCTGTTAGTGGGCATCCACTCACCTGCTGCCGCCACATCCCTCACCTTGTTGTGTCACTGCCTCATCACCAGCCATCCCATTAAATTGAATGGGACTGTCGGTGAGTCAACAGCGGGTCAGACGGGGAGCCGCCGTGGGACAGAGATGACAGATGCTCTTTAAAAATTAGGATTTAATTCAAGCCTTTTCACTAGGGATTTAAATTATGATTTAAATAAAATCCACCCTTATGTGCAGGTTTGCTAATCTGACAGAAGACCAGTCATAAGGCACCAGCGGACATCTTACTACACCCAGGAACGTTTTGAATTTCACTGTAATTTCAGTGTCTTTTTCGCCCCCTGTGTCCCATTTCGGAGATTTCCTTTCACTTCCTGTCCCATAGCCAAACAGGAAGTGAGAGGAAATCCCTGCAAATTAAGGGAATTACAGTTCACCCAAACTAGAGTCCTCATTGGAAAAGATTTCCCCTCTATTATTTTTCTGGGGAAAACCCAAAATTTGGGATTTACTTTCAATGTGAGACATGTTTAAAAAGTATAACAAAGTTTATTGTACAATGGTAAAATCATCAAAAAAAGACTGTTGTCCTCTCCCTGCACACATGGGGGGGGGGGAGACTATAATATACATATTAAAAACACAATGTGTGGTAAGTATACTGCACACGGCTTGAACCAATTAATGTGGTGTTGTCTGTAAGGTCGACATTTAGCCAAAAGGAAAATGGCTTCCTCAGGACCCAGAAACCAAATGGATTACTGTTTACTGGCCAAACCCAGGAGCCAGCAAGTCAACCACAATGCCTTGGGCAGGCATAGGCGCATACCCAGACACTGTGAGCAGGGCTTGGCGACAGGCAAACGGGCTGACCATTTTACCGTAGCATTACATTGTGGACACACTAAGGGGGATACATGGATAATCTTATATGATTTATAGGGGATAGTCTCTCTCATCTGGTATTAGTCATATGGTGAAGCCCTTTACAATTCATATATGGAAACTCCTGAAGTCCACATAATATACTGCTTGTGATCCCTTACTGCCTTGCCTGTCGTCACCTGGTCCCTTTATTTACTCATAACTGAGACCACTTTCTCTACTTTGTCTGTCCCCTCCGGGTGCTTCTATGCCGACCCGAAGCGGTGTGGTTGGCTTGCTGGCTCCTGGGTTTGGCTGGTAAACATTAATCCATGTGGTGTCTGGGTCCTGAGGAAGCCATTTTTCTTTGGCGAAACGTTGACTGTACAGACAACACCAGATTAATTGGTTCAAGCCTTGTGCAGTATACTTACCATACGTTGTGTTTTTACATGTGCAGAGATAGGACAACAGTCTTTTTGGTGATTCTATCATTGTACAATCATCGTTGTTATATATGTCTCCACTCTATGGCCGCTATAGTCTGCCTTTGTAGGGTTTAGGGGGTTTGTACCCCGATATTCACCCAATTTTGGTTTTAAATAAAAATTCCATAATTATATCCCAAAGTTTGTGCAAGTCAATCAATATACACTTATTGGGATTTTTTTTACCAAAAATATGTAGCAGAATAGATGTTGGCCTAAATTGATGAAGAAATTTGATTTTTTTTTTATTGGATGTGTTTTATAGCAGAAAGTACATTTTTTTTCTCTCTTTTTCAAACTTGTCAGTTGTTTTTTGTTTATAGCGCAAAAAATAAAACGCAGAGGTGATCAAATACCAAAAAAGAAAGCTCTATTTATGGCAGGGTGGATTTGATTTAACCACTAGCAAAAGGCTTGATTTAAATAATTTTTTAAGAGCAACGGTCATCTCTGTTCCGGAGCGGCTCCTTGACTCACCGACAGCCCCATTCACTTTAATGGGATGGCTGGTGATGCGGCAGTGACACAACAAGGTGAGGGACGTGGCGGCAGCAGGTGAGTGGATGCCCACTAACAGGCGTTGCCATGATATCTGAAATGACAGGTGCTCTTCAAATGTAAGGATTTATTCTTGCTGGTAGTTATGAGTTTTTAATATTTTGCAAACATAATGAAGGTTTCCTATTTAGAATAAGTCGTCAGGTTAGTAAAACAGTGATATCAGAAATGATTCTATCATACAGTTTGTAGTGTACTTATAGTAAGCTCTAACAAGCAGGGCACTCCGATTCCTCTTGTACCAAATTGTGAAGTAACTGTACTGTCTGCCTTCATTTTGTAAAGCACTGCGGAAACTGTTGGCTCTATATAAATCCTGTATAATAATAATATAGATTTTCAAAGCAATGGGATAAAGGAACCTATCTTTAGATTTTTACTCCAAAAGCATTTTATGAAAATAAATTTGATAAAAATCAAAAGAAAAAAAATTGATTTAAAACAAAAGTATCGGATTTTTTTTTATTCTTTTTAAAAAATATATCATTGATTTTTATCCACCCTGATTTATGGGAACAAAAGAACAAAAATGATATTTGGATATAGTGTCGCATGACCGCGCAATTGTCATTTACAGTAACGCAGTGCCGTATCGCAAAAATGGCCTGGTCAGGAAGGGGGGGGGGGTAAATCTGGTGGTTAAAGAAATGACATTGGACACATGATATATGTTAAGTTCTTGTTGAGCGGTGGTGCACAATAAAATAAAAAGAACGGCAATTGTAGGAGTACCGGAGCAATGCCTTTGTGTCTTCTCAGTTACATGACAGCAGCATCAGTCACACAATCCCTAGTATTCGCAGTGCACAGTGTAGGCTGCCTCCAGAAAAGCTGAAGACTTGCATAACATGGAGCAAAGCAGAGAGCGATCCCCTACTGCTTACTACATTGCAAGGAAAGAGAAGACAGAAATGTCCCCTATGCTCAGCCTGAACATCGGTCACAACGCACAGCACACACACAGGGCTCTCTGCACACTGGGAATGTGTTTGTAGGAGACATTCACAGATTATTATTCCCCTGGGGAGGAAATAAAACAGCGCTGGGTTTTTGTCCTCTGACACCAAGGTCAAGCAGCTGAGTAGGACTACTGGCATCAGGGGCAGACGCTGGCAGTGAGAGGAGGAGGATGATGTTCAGTAGCGGCAGAGGTGAAAGGTCAAGAAGTAATGAATGAATGGAAATTCAATTGGAAAAACTAGATCATAATCAGGAGAAGGCAACCTATCTCAAGGTCATTGCCTTTCTTAAACGGAGACAATCATATGTTTAATGTTTTTAGTGATAAGCATTGAAAAAAAATCAGCCTAATGTAAACAGTTTTATCAGTGTTGGTGTAGATCTGGTTTGTGTGCGTTTTGTGCAGCTATTTATGCAAATCGAGGAAGCCATATTTGCTCCATTTGTGCCGGGCAAATCCTTTTATCTCACTCCAATGCACTTCTTGTTTATTAAAGCATTTGAGGGCGGTTTTCCAACATGTGTGCCCACCCTTGGCAGGATCTTTGATGCACTGTAACGCCGAAGCTCTGTGGGTGCTTTATCGCGTTTGTAAAAGGTGAATTTCAGGGGCAAAAAAAAAATCACAAAAGAATCACCCTGTTTGCGGACAGTAGAGGCAAAGCCCTGGTGGCCATGTCACATTGGCGACAGCAACAGGATCACTGAAGAGACTACTCCTTGTCACTTCCTCACCGGCTGAAAGTGAGGAATCCTGCTTGCCAGCCAGGGAGCGATGTCATAGGGATAGGGACAAGCTCTAGCTGCTGCTCTTTTAGCAACCTGGCAAGTTTGCACCAGTGACAGGGTAGCTAGCGTGACATGGGCCTTTGTCTACCAGAAAGAGCTGAATGAAAACAATAAAGCTCCTACAGCAGGCATCCCTAAATGGCGGACCGCAGTCCAAATCTGGATCAACTCACTGTCCTGTCCAAAAATGTAAATCAAGGCTCCGGGCGGCCGCACTCCGATAAATACCTTTATTGTAAAGCCATTAAAAGTCCATACAGCACAGAACCAAAGGTGGACTAACGGGTTTCACGCCTCACAATAGGCGTTTACTCATAGTCCTATCCGGACCGCTGTGGTCCCCACCATTTAGAAACCTGCTGTGCCCTGCAGCCATCACTATGGTCATCCTCATAGCCCACAGCGGGGCAGGAGGCAGGATAGTTCTGGATGCAATTAACAGGCAGGCAATTGGGTGCTAGGGCGGTCCTAGCAACCAATCACCAGCTTGCAGCTCCCGCCCTCAGTCCAGACCTGCTGTGCCTCCTGCTTTCCACCCTGTCTGTGTAAGGTAGACAGAAG
>BLSH010238282.1:1400390-1425639 GCA_018402905.1 Glandirana rugosa
AGTCAGAGACGAGATTAAGTAGGGTTTCCACAAGGCAGCCCAACTCGGGGGGGCGGACACCTGTCAAAACCAGGTATTCGATCCCACTTGAAAGATCGCCGCAATCTTGTGCGGCGATCTACGCAATGTCCGCCCCCCCCCCGCTGCCTTCTGGGAGGCACACAGCTCCCAGAAGACAGTGGCACCATTCAGAAAGCACAGAGCGACTTGGGCATACGCAGTAGGAAGCAGACTGTGTTTATGGACCTTGCTTTGTGCATTGGTCCAAAACATTTGGTGGAGGGGGGATTATGGTGTGGGGTTGTTTTTCAGGGGTTGGGCTTGGCCCCTTAGTTCCAGTGAAGGGAACTCTTAAGGCTTCAGCATGCCAAGACATTCTGGAAAATTTCATGCTCCCAACTTTGTAAGAAGAGTTTGGGGATGACCCCCTCCTGTTCCAACATGACTGCGCACCAGTGCACAAAGCAAGGTCCATAAAGATGTGGATGAGTGAGTTTGGGGTGGAGGAACTTGACTGGCCTGCACAGAGTCCTGACCTCAACCCGACGGAACACCTTTGGGATGAATTAGAGCAGAGACTGAGATCCGGGCCTTCTCATCCAACATCAGTGCCTGACCTCACAAATGCGCTTCTGGAAGAATGGTCAAACATTCCCATAGACACTCCTAAACCTTGTGTACAGCCTTCCCAGAAGAGTTGAAGCTGTTATAGCTGCAAAGGGTGGGGCAACTCAATATTGAACCCTACGGACTAAGACTGGGATGCCATCTGCGTGTAATGGCAGGTGACCCAATACTTTTGGTAATATAGTGTATATCTTTATGGCAAACAACACATGCATTATATCTTAGTGAATTTAGCCTGAATCTTTAATGCTTAGTGGAGTTTATTGGAGCGTGAGTCACACAGTGCGGCTTTGGCACACGCTGGGATTGGTCATTACTCATTCTGACTTAACCAGCAAACTATAAGAAGTAATGACCAATCAATACTTCCGGTACCGGAACACGATATTTCAAAGTTGCTTTCTAACCCTATTGCAATCTTGCTTAGTCAATCGGCCACATTTTATGACTCCGGTTTTGTTACAGTCCCCCGTTTCACGGTTTGTTTCAACTCCAGAGACCGCAAAACTACTGATGCATCCGACAGAAAAATGAGTCAGGTAAAAAAGTATGAAAATGGATCTAACGTTAGACATTAACCACTTCACCCCCGGATCTCACACTTTAGGACCAGAGCACTTTTTGCGATTCTGCACTGCGTCGCTTTAACTGACAATTGCGCGGTCGTGCGACGTTGTACCCAAACAAAATTTGCATCCTTTTTTTTCCCACAAATAGAGCTTTCTTTTGGTGGTATTTGATCTGCATCATTTCTGATCACCGCTATAAACAAACAAATAGCAACAAAAATCCAATATTTCTTACTTTTTGCTATAATACAAATCCCCAAAAAAAAAATTAATTCATCGGTTTTGGCCGATTTATATTCTTCTTCATATTTTTGGTAAAAAAAAATCGCAATCGGCGTTTATTGATTGGTTTGCGCAAAAGTTGCCGCGTTTACGAACTATGAGAGTTAATTTCTGGGGTTTTCATTTTTTTTTTACTAGTAATGGCGGCGATCTGCAATTTTTAGCGGTACTGCGATATTGTGGCAGACATGTTGGACAATTTTGACACTTTTTTGGGACCATTGGCATTTATACAGCGATCAGTGTTATGAAAATGAACTGATTACTGTATAAATGTCACTGGCAGGGAAGGGGTTAACACTAGGGGGGCGCTCTAGGGGTTAACTGTGTTCCATGGGATGTGTTACTAACTGTGTGGGGGCTGGGCTGGCTGGGGGAGGAGAGTGATTGCGGCTCCCATACACAGGGAGCCTACGACCACATTCCTTCCCCACTGACAGAACGAGGATCCACTTCTTTACATTAGCGGTCCCCGTTCTGTCACTGCGGGGGAGCGATCGCCGGTAGCCGGGGACATAAAGTCCGCCCTACCTGCTCCCTGGCTCCCCCGTAACACAGTGAGCTTGCAAGCACATCTGTGGCACGCGTGTGCTTACAATCCGCGATCTCTCAGCCGCCGTCGCGATGTTGAGCCAAGTTGGTGGGCGGTCGGCAACTGGTTAAAGTGGTTGCAAACACTAAAATGTACCCAGTGAAGTGACTGGCCTCAGGTGATACACAGAGATGAAACAAATCCTCCTG
This sequence comes from Glandirana rugosa, assembly GCA_018402905.1. Lineage (NCBI taxonomy): Eukaryota > Metazoa > Chordata > Amphibia > Anura > Ranidae > Glandirana > Glandirana rugosa. Next base: position 1,402,610 of record BLSH010238282.1, read on the forward strand.
CATAAGTTGTACCTGTTTACCTGCAGTCTTCTCTTCTCTACATCCGTTCAAATTCCAGAATTTATAAAGCATGTCTGAGCTGTCAGAAAAAAGTGGGTGCAGAGCTGACGTTGCACAATGCAGAGCTCAGTGAGGAGAGCTCTGAGGGCTGATTGGAGGGAAGGGACACCCTTTCACACAGCACACAGGAACAGTGCTGAGGCTGTCAATCACAGGCTGAGCTCTGGAGCCACCTCCCGTCACTTCAGCTTGTTCAACTAAAGTGGTGTAAAAAAATAAAATAAATAAACATGTTATACTTACCTCGCCTGTGTAATGTGTGTTTAAAAGGACACCATCATAAACCCATGTGACAGGGTGACAATGCAGGAGCACAATTGGGAGACCTGCCAGGATCACCAGGCACAAGGCTGTCTTAATGCATGGGCACTGCACAGGGGCCCCAGGTACATGGGGGGGGGGGGGCATAATAATGTTCCATTGCATGATACTTTCCAACGGTCCCGGAAATTAGTGGGATAGTCATGCTTTCTACTATGCTGTCCCAGGGTGGCCACGTCCCAGCACTGTGCCCTCCTGAATCCCAGTATTGTGTCCACCTGACTCCACCTGTACTGTGCCCTTTGTGTTGATCAACCTTTGATTGATGGCATGTTTTCTTATTGTTTCAAATAAATTTTTATTGAAAGTACTAATAATTATATGTTTCATTCTATCAACTATTTATACTTTAATTCTTGAAAGAATTTGTGTAAATTGGGGCAGACTGGTAGGGGCCACACTGCATTACTCTGCCCAGGGGCCCATGATGCTATTAAGACGGCCCTGGCAGGCGCTGAAGTTTCATGCAAGCATGGGCATACCTGGCCACACACCCGTGCAAAGGGCCGTCTCTGCCGCATGGGATGCAGATGTTCCATGCATCCGAGTGCAGGCAGTCCCAACCATCTCTATTGAGATGCAACCACTGGTCCCATTTCAATGTAATTACCAGAACTTGATCTGGTATCTGCATCTTGCAGTCCCTGTACAGCCGGGCTGGAGTGTGAGAAAAAGAAGCAACACAAGAGCCAATCAGTTCATGCGCTTATAGGAGGAGAGAACAGAACGACGGAGAGATGGGCTCATCATTGTGCTGCTTTTTCATTCACTGTCCGGTCGCAGGCTGGGGCAGGTTCATGACAGCCTAGGCTCAGTGAGTTGAATGATGCTGCTCATCAGACTGAGGACATCTAGTGACAGAATAAATATACTGCAGGATAAATCTCTGGATTGAAGGTAAATACTGCAGCCAAAGCTCACTTTATTTATTGTGAGAGAAAGAAGCAGCACAAGGAGCCTATCAGTTCAAAGCATGCTAATAGGAGGAGAGAGCAGAGTGACAGAGAGATGAGCTTATGATTGTGCTGCTTCTCCTTTCACTGTTCAGTCACAGGCTGGGGGTAGAATCATCAGAGCCTAGGCTAAATGGCTTAAAGCGGTTGTCTACCCGGAAAAAAATAAAGCTGCGAAATGTCACTCCCGCGCATGCGCGCAGGACCCGTCTTTCCGGCAAGGTCCGACCCTATTGCCGGGCCTTTGCCGGGACATACCCGGGACATACACGGCACATGCCGTAACGCCGCAACTGATTAGAGGGGGAATATCTCCTAAACTGTACAGGCCTTATTATAGGCTTACCTGTAGGTAAAAGTAAACAAATTGGGTAGACAACCGCTTTAACCACTTGACCACTGGGCACTTAAATCCCCTTCCTAACCAGACCAATTTTCAGCTTTCAGTGCTCTCACATTTTGAATGACAATTACTCAGCCATACTACACTGTACCTATATGACATTTTTGTCCTTTTTTTTCACACAAATAGAGTTTTCTTTTGGTGGTATTTAATCACCATTGGGGTGTTTATTTTTTGCGCTATAAATTAAAAAAGACCGAAAATTTTGTAAAAAAATTGCATTTTTCTTTGTTTCTGTTATAAAATTTTGCAAATTAGTAATTTTTCTTCATAAATTTTAGACAAAATTTATATTGCTATCTTTGGTAAAAATAACCTAAATAAGTGTATATTATTTGGTCTTTGTGAAAGTTGGAGAGTCTACAAACTATGGTGCCATTCACTGAAAATTGATCACACCTGATGCACTGACGGCCTATCTCATTTATTGAGACCCCAACAAGCCAGGAAAGCACAAATACCCCCCAAATGACCCCTTTTTTAGGCTACTTTCACACTGGAGCAGTACCCGCGGTCGCGGTAAAACCCCGCTAGTTTTAGCAGAGTTTGACCAGCGATAGGGCTCCACTATTCGGGCGGGGGCGCCGCGCTTTTAACCCCCCACAAGGGGTTAAAAAGGGATTAAAAGTGCCGGCGCTCAGCGTTACCGAGGCGGTGTGCAGCCACTTCGGCAGCACTTGCCATTCATTTCAATGGCAGGGGCGGTAGAGGAGCGGTATATTACCGCTCCCCTCACCGCCCCAAAGATGCTGCTTGCAGGACTTTTTGTAACGTCCTGCTAGCGCACCGCCCCAGTGTGAAAGCACTCAGGGCTTTCACATTGGGGTGGATTGGGAGGGACTTTACAGGCGCTATTTTTAGCTAAATAGCGTCTGTAAAACGCTCCAGTGTGAAAGCAGCCTTAGAAAGTAGACATTCCAAGGTACTTAGTAAGAGGCATGGTGAGTTTTCTGAAGTTGTAATTTTTTCACACAATTCTTTGCAAAATGAAGATTTTTATTTTTATTTTTTTCATAAAATTGTCATAATAACAAGTTATTTCTCTTACACAGCATATGCATACCACAAATTACTCCCCAAAACACATTCTACTACTCCTCCTGAGAATGGCGATACCACATGTGTGAGACTTTTTCACAGTCTGGCCACATACAGAGGTCCAACATGCAGGGAGCACCGTCAGGTGTTCTAAGAGCATAAATTACACATAAAATTTCTTGACTACCTATCACACTTTTGAAGGCCCTGGAGCACCAGGACAATAGAAACACCACAAAAGATTACCCCATTTTGGAAAGTAAACACCTCAACATATATTCTAGGAGGCATAATGAGTTTTATGAACATGTCATATTTTTCCACAAGTTTTGGGAAAATGTGGAAAGAAAATGAAAACATACTTTTTCTTACACAAAGTTGTCCATTTATACAATATTTCTAACACATAGCATGAGTATGGCGGTACCTCATGTGTGAGGCTTTTCCACAGTCTGGCCACATACAGAGGCCCAACAGTCAGGGAGCACCATCAGGCATTCTAGGGACACAAATTTCAAATCTAATTTGACTACCTATCACATTTTTCTGAGGCACTGATGGGCACTGTAGTGGCATGGATGTGGACGGATGAGCCAGGGATGGAGCATGGATGTCGACAGATGAGCCAGGGGTGGTGCATGGATGAGCCAGGGATAGAGCATGGGTGAGCCAGGGATGGATGAGCCATGGATGGGTGAGCCAGGGACTGGGTGGGCCAGGGACTGGGTGGGCCCGGGACTAGGTGGGCCCGGGACTGGGCGAGCCATGGACGGGTGAGCCAGGGACTGGGTGAGCCAGGAACTGGGTGAGCCATGAACTGGGTGAGCCAGGGATGGGTGAGCCAGGGATGTGTGAGCCAGGGATTGGGTGAGCCATGGACGGGTGAGCCAGGGAGTGGGTAAGCCATGGACAGGTGAGCCAGGGACTGGGTGAGCCAGGAACTGGGTGCGACAGGGATGGGTGAGCCAGGGATGGGTGAGCCAGGGATTGGGTGAGCCATGGATGGGTGTGCCAGGGACTAGGTGAGCCAGGGACGGGTGAGCTAGGGACAGGTGAGCCAGGGACGGGTGAGTCAGGGATTGGATGAGCCATGGATTGGGTGAGCCAGGGACGGGTGAGCAAGAGACAGGAGGATGGATGAGCCAGGGACGGGTGGATGGATGAGCCATGGATGCCATGGATGGATGAGCCAGGGATGCATGGATGGATGAGGTCTGGATGAGGTCACGCCAGGTCTGGGAGACCTGACAGTCACGGAGCGCGATTCCGGGAGGACATCCATGGACGCCCTCCCAGAATAATCCGACCGCGCTGTAGACATCTTTCATCTATAGCGCAGTCGGCAAGCGGTTAAATGATGCTGGTCATCAGACTGAAGACATCTAGTGACAGAATCAAGGTACTGCAGGGGAAATCTCTGGATTGAAGGTGAATACTGCAGCAAAAGCTCACTTTATTTCATTTCAATGTGAAAGAAAGAAGCAGCACAAGGAGCCAATCGGTTCATGTGCTGACAAACAGCATTCTGGTAAGAGGAGAGAGCAGAGAGATGACTCATCACTGTGCTGCTTCTTCATTCACTGTCCATTCACAGGCTGGGGCGGGTTCATCACAGCCTGGGCTCAGTGGGTTGAATGATGCTGCTCATCAGACTGAGGACATCTAGTGAAAGAATAAAGGTACTGCAGGAGAAACCTGTGGATTGACAAAACGCATGCTGATAGGAGGAGAGAGCAGAAAGACGGAGCGATGAGTTAATCACTGTGCTGCTTTTTCTTTCACTGTCCACACACAGGCTGGGGGTGGGTTCATGGGACAGCATGGGCTCAGTGGGTTGAATGATGCTGCTCATCAGACTGAAGACATCTAGTGAAAGAATAAAGGTACTGCAGGAGAAACCTGTGGATTGACAAAACGCATGCTGATAGGAGGAGAGAGCAGAAAGACGGAGCGATGAGTTAATCACTGTGCTGCTTTTTCTTTCACTGTCCACACACAGGCTGGGGGTGGGTTCATGGGACAGCATGGGCTCAGTGGGTTGAATGATGCTGCTCATCAGACTGAAGACATCTAGTGAAAGAATAAAGGTACTGCAGGAGAAACCTGTGGATTGACAAAACGCATGCTGATAGGAGGAGAGAGCAGAAAGACGGAGCGATGAGTTAATCACTGTGCTGCTTTTTCTTTCACTGTCCACACACAGGCTGGGGGTGGGTTCATGGGACAGCGTGGGCTCAGTGGGTTGAATGATGCTGCTCATCAGACTGAAGACATCTAGTGACAGAATAAAGGTACTGCAGGAGAAACCTTTAGATTGACGGTATATATTGCAGCAAAAGCTCACTTTATTTCATTTTAATATGCAATTTATTTTTATCGTACAGTTTTTTGCTGGAGCTCTGCTTTAATCTGTATGGGCTAAACAGAGAGAAGGTCACATTAAAATTAGCTAGTGTCTTCACAATCTTCTTTTTAAATATACAGTTGTGTAAAGGCAGCAGCTTATAGGCCATACTGGAAAGAAAGGGATCGGCTTCTGGTTGTTAACTAAAATCTCGATGGAAAAATAATCTCTGCGGGGGGTTCTGTCAAAGCCATTGATTGGCTGTGCCTAAAAATCGATGTGTTTACTCGGTATATGCACTGTCTACACACAGTGTATCTCCGCTTGCTGTGTACTTGGCACTAAGCTGAGCCTGTAAGCTCCTCTTAATTATTCATGTAGAACTCAGCTTCAATAAGCTTCTACTATCCCCTCTGCTTTCTAATGATCTCTGTACAAAATCAATTTCTCTCGTCAGAAGCCAGCCAGAGGAAGGACTGCAGAGCTGTTATATTTAAAGGCGACGACGGCGCATTTCACCTCCTTTAAAATGATGGCTGTGCTTATCTTAATGCGCATCTAAACCCACTCACCCATGTTTAGATCATTTTAACATTTGTTTATTTTAAATTTGCATCTTTTATTAGAATAATCTCTAGGGATCATGCAATTAACCACTTGCCTGCCGGGCACTTAAACCCCCTTCCTGGCCAGGCCAATATTAAACTTTCAGCGCTGTCGCACTTTGAATGACAATTGCGCGGTCATGCAACACTGTACCCATATGAAACTGTTATCATTTTTTTCACACAAATAGAGCTTTCTTTTGGTATTTAATCACTAGTTGAAAAATAAAATAAAAAAATTGTAGTTTGGTATAAAATTTTACAAATAGGTAATTTTTCTCCTTCACTGATGTGCGCTGATGAGGCTGCACTGATGGGTACTGATAGGCACTGATGGACACTGATAGGCACTGATGGACACTGATAGGCACTGATGAGGTGGCACTGGTGAGCACTGATGAGGCGGCACTGGTAGGCACTGATGAGGAGGAACTGATGAGGCTGCACTGATAGGTGGCACTGATGTGCACTGATAGGTGTCACTAATGGGCACTGATAGGCACTCATAAGTGACACTGATAGGCAGCACTGATAGGTGACACTGCTGGTGAGGCACTGATTGGCAGCACTGATGGACACTGATAGGTGGCACTGATAGGTGACACTGGTGGGCACTGATAGGTGACACTGGTGGGCACCGAGGTAGGGACCGATGTCCCTGTAACAGAAGCCGGTTACCAGCTTTCTGCTTTTCTCCTCACACTCATCGTGAGGGGAAAAAAGCCGACAGCTGACAGCTGATCATGTGGTAAAGGGCCCACTGTGATTGGCCCTTTACCCTGTTCTGTGATCAGTCAGAAGGACTCGGCAATCACAGAGAGTGCCTCCCAGGCACCCCAGGGGGCACGTGAGCAGTGCGGTCACGGGAGGACGTCGATTGATGCCCTCCCGGCAGTGGAAGCCTATGCTGTAGCCGTCATTTGGCTATAGCCCGGGCAGAAAGTGGCTAAGGTCCCTTGTTCAGGAGCTTCCTGTTATAGGGGGGCAACTCTCTGGCCCTGTCTCTCAATTGTGCTCCTCCGTTGTCACCCTGTCACACATGCCCACACAGTGGTGGAGCTCAAGCAGTCACACTGAAGAATAAGTACAAATAGGCAATGTATAACATTGAATCGGCAAAGGACTAGCCAAAACTAAGGAGGACCAGTAGGAAACATTGCAATTATTGCCAAGCTGCCCTCTAAGAGGTGACAATCCCCAATGACAAGTCTCATCTGGTAAAAGAAAGGAAGAACAAAGAATAAGAAAGGAAGAGAGAGGAAAGCAAGAAAGGAGAGAGGAGCAAGAGGAGAAAAGGAAATCACGGATGGGACTGGCACAGACAACACCTGTAAAATGACCATAACTGGTCGGAGGCAAGAATGGGAAGCAGGAGCTTATCCAGGGTTCTGAGACTTTGAGAAAGTTTGGGTGTGAATCCTTAAGAATACTGGAAATCTGTTCATTGACCATCATAGCGGTCAATCGGGCTTTTACACCCTGGAAGGCAATCATTAAAGTCTTCCAGGCCTGAACTATGGTACATTTGGCACAGATAAAAAGGTAGGAAGGCCTGGTATAGGACAATGTAGAGGAGCCAACCAGGTGTCCTTGTGCACTGTCACATGAAACAATGTCTGCAGCAGGCCAAAAACCTTTAACTAAAAGCCTACAAGTCATAGGCATGACCACCAGATATGCAGAATATCCCCACGCTGACAACAGTCCCACAAGCAGCTGTCTCTACTACTAGGATAGGCATGAGCAATCCGAGCCGGGGCACGGTACCATAGCAGGCGAACATTTTAGGTGGCTTCAAGAGTTGTGGTATTGAAGGAACAGTTTGCAACCATCTTCCAGGTCTTGCTCCAATCCTCCTCCTCAATTGAGGAACCAAAAAGCCAAACCTTTTTTATTCTAGATTTGGATGGAATGCAGAAAAGTTAAACCCTCTGTCAGGTTTTAATTGTTGCCTGATTTTCCTTCACTTCCTGTCCCAGAGGCTAACCAGGAAGTAAGAGAAGACCACTCCAAAGAGAAATCTGCAACGCTCTTCAAAGTGCATATGATAGGTGGTGAGGTGCCTGTTTTAACCTCTTAAACCCTGTACTGGTGTCCCATAATCACATGCATTGCATGCAACTGCAGGGCGCCCCCATTCAGTTGAATGGGGGCATGTTTGGTGGGTGCTACTGCCACCTGAATGTGACAGTAGAGATAGTTTTACTTGGGGGACATCTCTCAGATGAAGCTGAATATTGCAGTAAAAGCATTTTTATTTTGTTACTTTATCGTTTAATTGGCTCTTTATCTTTATATTGCCTGGAGTTCTGCTTTAATTGCAGCAGGATGATCTTTGCAAAGTTTCTCTTTTTCTCTGAGTTCCAAGTTCAGTGCAAAAATGAAGATCGCTTCCCAATCATGTGACTAATTGATGCCCAAACCAAACGCTGCAAGTGATTAGTTACACAAAAGTGGAGGAACATCTTTTGTGCAAGTCAGGAAAGGAGAGACGTTCAGTAAAGGTGAGCCTGTTAGCAACAGGCGGCTTTTGAAAAGCTTATTAGAGTAGAAGCAGCAAAGCAAATGAACTGAATAAAATAAATGGTCATATCTTCAGGCATAGGGCTACATGCTAGTGATCAGCCCATTCTTGCAGGGGTCCAGTTACCAGTGACCCCCTCCCCAGCACTGCTGCCCATTGACAACAGCACCCCCCCCCCCCCAAGTGCTGCAACCAATTAGGGGAAAAGGAGTCACTGCCTGTTGGCAGCAGGCAACTGGTGGGTGGGCTCAAATTGCGGGAAGAGTAGAGAAGCATGCAAGAGGATGCAGCAGGAGACTGCAGAGTGGAGTCAAGGTATGTGAAGATGTAAAGTCCAAAAGCAGACACTCCAGTCAAAGTAAATATCAGGCAAGTGTAGCTTGAACTTTAGTAGCTCCCTTTTTTTAAGGCTTGTAAGTCTACCGGTACCGGCACTAGGTTGCCCCCGGGAAATAATACACAAAAATATATTCTCTGGCTTTAGGATGTCAATAACAGCAGACCCAAGTTAGAAGAAATTAGATGCACTGTACAGCATTGGGAGAATCAGGTTAGAAGCCACTCTGGAACTGTTAAGACTGTTGACTGACAACTGACATAATCCACAAAGGTAGCAAAAGGTCAAGGCAGGCAGCAGACAGTAGAGGTATCCAATAATGTAGCAAAAGGTCACGGTGGGCAGCCGACAGTGGAAGTATCAGGTCAAAGCAATCAGCAGGCAGTAGAAGTATATGTTAAATGTAGCTAAGGTCAGAGCAGGTAGCAGATAGTAGAGGTGTCCAATAATGTAGAAAAAGGTCAGGATGGGCAGCAGATAAGAGAAGTATCCATTGAACAAAGCAGGGGACAACACAGGCAGCAGAAGTATCCTTTAAATGTAGCTAAGGTCAGAGCAGGCAGCAGAAACAGCTTCTGTCTCTCCCTTGTCTGTACCCATCCTTTGCTTTTATGACTTTTGTACAATAGAGGAACCTTGTTTGCATGTGGAGGTGAAGCCGATTCGGTCTCTTTGTTCCTATCCTTTAAATGTAGCTAAGGTCAGAGCAGGCAGCAGACAGTATCGGTATCCATTCCAATAATGTAGAAAAAGGTCAGAGTGGGCAGCAGACAGGAGAAGTATCCTTCAAACAAAGCACATGTCAGGGCTGTCAGCAGGCAGTAAAAGTATCTGTTAAATGTAGCTAAGGTCAGAGCAGGCAGCAGACAGTAGAGGTATCCCATTATGTAGCAAAACGTCATGATGGGCAGCAGACAAGAGAAGTACCTATTAAACAAAGCACAAGTCAGTGCAGGCAGCTGGCAGTAGAAGTATCCATTAAATGTAGCCAATATCAGAGCAGGCAGCAGACAGTAAAGAGATCTGAGGCGGCAAAGGTCAGTAACAAGATCAAACCGGTAAAGATACAGCAGGTGCACTTGGTCAAGAAAGCACTATCGCAAGCACCGATGTACATTTTGATGATGTTTAATGAAGGCACCTCTTTTACAAGGGACCAATCAAGGAGCTGGGGACATATGATCAGAGTCATTACTCAGCAGCTGGCATGGAAGATGGGGAAAGCAGTGCAGCAGCCAGTAAATGCAGGGAAGAGTTGGAAGACTGCCTAACAACCCCAGAGCTCAGGGTGTTTGGCCAGATTTGGCACCTCTCAGCTGGAAAGGAAGACAGGAGGAGCTGGGAAAATGCCCAGAAAAAGATCAGAGAAGAATGTGAGAGGAGGCAGCATGAGACAGTGGGGGGCAGAGTCAAGATATGTGAATGGCAGAGAAGCATGCAAGAGTATGCATCAGGAGACCACAGAGGTGGAGTTGAGGTGCATAAGGAGAGTGTGAATGAAGGAATATGTGCCAAGCTTACATGTCATATTCATTTAAGAGAGACCCGTTTGTCCCTTACTGCTGTAGGTACCTTGGCAATGTGCTTGGGTGAAGCACTTAAAGGAGAAACAGCCTGCAGATGTCCCAGTTGGTGGTGAGAAGCTTGGCTAGGAAGGTATGACAATGGCTGAACCATCAAGTTGCTGTGCTAAACCCTCCTATAGCTGAAAATTCTGTTAGTTCTTGCAGCAGAAAGGGTAAGACTTCTAGACATGGTGATCTAGGTGGCCCTAAAGCATAAATACAATTTTATTTGCTTCAAATAACCATACCTAGCCACTCCTTGGTGAGACTGAGCTCTATTGATGATTGGTTTGGTGTTAGGACTATCCATGCAGAGTTCTATGCACGTGGCAGTCCCTCACGCCTTCCCTTTCTGGTATTACCATAAAATTACCTAGAATAAAATAGTGCCATTGCAATAATAATCAAGGCATTTATACAGCTACTTTGCATGAGTGCATACAAAAATAAGCCAAAACCTTTTTTTTTACTTTTAAAAAAGCGATCTGTCTTGAGTTCGGTCAAAATTTCCATGCTAGGCCTTACAGAATCACCAGCCATAACTTTTTTTTTTATTTCTAATCCTATTATACTTCTATAATAAATTCATTTTTGAGCTCACGCTGTGATTACTTCAAAACCTTCCTTCTGTGATAGCTGGTATTATATTAACATCACTTTAATATGATGGACTGACCTGGATTCTCAAATACGTCTTAGGTCCTTTGTCTGGTATTTAGCACGAAGATGTTGAACTATTCGTCATCCTGTTCAAGCAGAGAACTCTATTACTCCATAGGGTATTCCAAGCCAAAATGTCTTTGCTGAAAGCTACAGAGAACAGAAGCTCGATAGCAGCGGCGCGCAAACTTTTTATTAACACTTTGGCTGCCAAGGAACTATGAGATATGTGATGGTTGTACCCGTTCCTTGGTGGTCAAGCTCATGGTTGCAAATAGCAGCTGCCTGATTACTCCTACAGCTCGCACCCCCCTGAGTGCCCAATGCCTCTGTCTTTGTTCCAACATTTTGTACCGGATCCTCTTTTTGCAAATTTTTTATGTATCCAAATGACGTCCTCCAGACACATGACAAGTACAATGACATAGGCACAGTCAAGAGATGGCAAGGCGTTTCAGGCGAAATCTTGCTAGTTCAAGAAACGCATTTATAATGATAACCCAGTAAAGAGAAGTCTCCATATATAGTGATAGTCTAATACCATAGAGTGCTGTGAAAAAGTATTTGCCCCCTTCCCGATTTTTTTGTTTTGCATATTTGTCACATGTAAATGATTCAGCTCATCAAACAATTTTTAATATTACACAAAGATACCTGATTACAAAATCATGAAGAGGGGAAATACTTTTTCACAGTGCTGTACATCACTTCCAGTAAGATGATGACTAGCGTAAGAGAATGGAGACATGAGGGGTGCCTAAGGGGTAGTAATGAAAGCCAAATTTGAGGTATGTCTTCAGGAAAGTTTTAATATACCTTTGGACAGCCTTCATAAACTGGTGGTAATGGAAGAAAATTCAGACTGGAGAGTCCGCCAGTCTAATGGGTCAAGCATAAGAATGAAGAGGGATGGGGAGTAAAGGACGCAATAGAGTAAAAGTGCAGCAAAAGGGGGTGGAATGGGTTAGGAAATGGAAAGAGTCAAAGGACAGGGGGGACTGGCAAGGGAAAGGACTGGGTGGAAGGAGTGGTTAGAGGAAAAGAGGGGAAGAGTGTCCCCTGGGCTTACAGCTAGGTAACAAAACCCCCCCATTGCTTCTGATTTGTGGAAATTGATTTTTTTTTAGCTGAGAGAGTTCCAGAGTTTGAATTTCTTAAGTAGGTTGGGGAGTGAGATTGCCAAGTTAGTGAGGGAAGCAAATAAATCGTCCACATATGCAGAAAATTTGTGTTCTGTTTCACCTATTTGGAAGCACAAAGAAGGAGACTTTCAGGTCTCATCCCGGTAATAAAGAAAAAGAAATAGGTACTAACTGGAGAACAAATTTCCTGTTGCCTATGAATATGAACTATAGTGGCACAGCATTGGAGACAGCAAAAACTATGATAAAATAAACTCTTTATACATCATAGTTACATAGTAGGTAAGGTTGAAGACAATACAGCGGAACCTCGGATTGCGATTAACAAGAGTTTCGCAATATGAGTATTTTCTGTTTTTTAAATTCTGACTCGAGTGGTGTTTCGCATAACGAGCAGAATTTAGCCTTTTTGCATGCAATACCGCATGTGGCCAGAGAAGTGGTGGCGCTGGTGAGCCTCGGAGGCGGCCAGAAATACTCGGGATTCCTCAGAAATACCTAAAGTGTCAACACTTTCCGAGCATTTCCAACTGATTCCGATGTCTTAGAGGCTCACCAGCGCCACCATTTTTCTGGCCACATGCGGTATTGCGTACACCAGGTGCCCCCGGACATGTGGCCACATACAGTACTGCATAGACAAGCAGTGACTGTGGAACGAATTAACTGAGTTTACATTGTTTCCTATGGGGAAACATGTTTTGATATACGAGTGGTTTAGATTACAAGCATTCTCCTGAAACGGACTATGCTCATAATCCAAGGTTTCACTGTAGTCCATCCAGTTCAACCTGTGTAAGTGTACGTGTGTCAGTGTCTATAATTGTTTCCCATATCCATGTATGTTGTGCTCTTTAAGATGCACATCCAAGAGTCTTAAAAATATCCATACTCCGTGCTGCCACCACCAATTGTGGAAGAGAGTTCAACATTCTTATCTCCCTGACAGTGAAAAAACCCCTGCGCAGTTTAAGGTTAAACCGCTTTTCCTCCAATTTCATTGTGTGGCCCCGTGTCCCCTTACACTCCCTGAGACTGAATTGTTTTTTTCCTATGCTGGGATCCCCATTGAGTTATTTGTAGATCACTATCATGTCTCCTCTCAAGCGTCGCTTCTCCAGCGAGAATACATTTAGTGCTTGCAGTCATTCCTCATAATTTAGAACATTTAGTCCCCTTATTAGTTTAATTGCCTTTCTTTGAAGTCTCTCCAGCTCCAGCACATTCCTTCTGAGGACCGGTGACCAGAACTGGACAAAGTACTCCAGATGTGGCCGGACCAGAGTTTTATAAAGTGGCAGGATTATCGTTTTATCCCTGGAGTATATCCCTTTTTTTATGCATGCTAATAATCTACCGGCTTTGGTAGCTGCAGCTTGACATTGCTTGCTATTTCTTAATCTGTCATCTACTAGGACCCCCAGATCTTTCTACATCCTTGATTTCCCCAACGGTTCTCCCCATAGTGAGTAGTTTGCATTTATGTTTTTTGCCCCCAAGTGCATTACTTTACAGCTCTCCACATTAAACCTCATTTGCCATGTGGTTGCCCACTCCATTATTTTGTTCAGGTCTTTCTGTAAAATGTCCATACCCTGATGTGACGTCATTGCCCTGCTTATCTTTGTGTCGTCTGCAAAAACTGAGATTGAACTATTTATCCCATCCTCTATATCATTTATGAATAAATTGAATAGAATTGGTCCCAAGACAGAACTTTGGGGTACCCCACTCACCACTCCCGACCAGTCTGAGTACACGTTATTTATCGCCACGTCCCTGTAAACAGTTTTTTACCCAAGCACAAACCTTATGGTCCAAGGCTGCAGACCTCAATTTATAAATTATGCGTTTAATGGGTTCTGTATCAAATGCTTTTGCAAAATCCAGATACACTAGAGGTATACATCCTATACTCTTAGACAGCTACATGGAGCTGCTGGTATGAGCATGCAAACTTGATATATCCTATTGTTGTATATTACTCAATACTGTTTTTGTATATTTTGTATTCACATGTATGTTGTTGTATATAGTTGGCCCTCTTCATTTTGTCTGGGTCATGAAGAAGCTAAATAACTGGTGAAACGCGTTGCCCTGTATATGTGTCTTTACTTTATTATCACACATATTGAGAGGATTCTGTCTCCCTAATACTGTATTGTATGGGACACAATGTTGTTTTTATTCCTTTTATTATTGTATAAATAAAGAGTATAATTTATCTTAGTTTTTGCTGTCTCTGATGCTGTGCCGCTATAGTCCATATTCATAGACAACCGGAGATTTGTTCTCCACTTAGTGCCTATTTTTTTTACCTGTTTGGAGGCCTGAGATATCAGGATTTATCCATATTTTTTTCAGTATTTTGCAGAGAGGTTCTAGGGTGAGAACAAAGAAGAAAAGGGAGTAATCCTGTCTCATGCCATTGGAAATGGCGAAAGGCTCCAAGGGGACCCTGTGGACCACTACAGTGACCCAGGGGATAGAGTAGGTTGTGTTGATCCATATTAATGTATTCCTGAGCCCAAAATATTGCAGGACAGAAGAGAAGAAAGACCAGTTAATCGTATGAAATGCCTTCTTGGTACAGTTCTCAACAGAAGGCAGGGTGTCTCAGAGGAGGTAGCTGAATGGATCAGGTTAAGTACTTAGATGGTATTATCATGGTCCTCATGGGTAAGGATAAAGTCTACTTGGTCAAAATGTACTAGTTTGGTGGGAAAAAGAAGGAGGCAGTTGGCCAGATCCTCTTTATTCTGCACATAAGCAGCATGGTTTAGGGGGAGCTGAACTTATGATGGCCCCCGGAGATCCTGGGTTATACAGCTCTCCACATAGGAATTAAAGGAACACATCTAGGATAAAAAAGGGCCAAGGGGGTTCTTTGAGAATAAAGGCAGTGCAGCTTTGGGAAGGGCCACACAGTGAAGATTGCTGGTGTGGGGAGAAAGACAGGTGTGCTGCACTCAGGAAGGTGGCAGCATGCCTTAAAGCAGGGATCTCCAAACTTTCTGAGCAAAGGGACCGTTTAGTGTCCTTCTGGCTTTAGGGGGGGCAGACTGTGGGCAGTGGGAGTAAGGCATTACTGCTACATCATTGGTTCTAATGGAAGGAATAGTGCCCTATTGTTAATATCAATGAGATGAATAATGCCCCAGTGATGGTGTTAGAAGGGGGAATGGTGCTCCATCATTAGTGTCAGTTTGTGGAAGGGCCAGAAGGCAAGCAAAGGGCAACATCCAGCCCCCAGGCTGCAGTTTGGAGACTTGTACCACATGTACAGATTCATTTTAAAGAAAAACTATTATAAATTGGGGTTTTATTTTAATTTTATACCTTTTTCAAACTGATGTTTGGCATGCTAACAAGAGACGTAGCTTAACCTGGAACAGGGCCTGCACTGGGGGCAGCACTGGCGATAAGGTAAGCATTGCAGCATAAGCTGCGTTTTTAATTATCAGGGCCTGTATAATGATTTTAAACCTTCTACAGCAGGACTGAGCTGTGTAAATATAAGCACTGGATGGAAAGAACTGCAACATCTTAGGCAAATAAAAGCTACCTTATATGTATTACAACTGAGCATTTATAGGTTTGCCTGGAGTTCAGCTTTAAGACAGAGCAGTGAATGTGAGTACTTATACACAGTTTAATGCACATCAGAGAATTGTTACAGTTGTAGGGATTTCGCAGGGCATGTGCAGAGTAAATTCCATTACTATGGTCATTATGGGGAATGGATCTTGAAGCCTTTATCCTGCTTTTCAGCTGTGAAGCACAGCACAAAGATGAGGCACTACACAGGTCTACACATCTCATTGTCTCCAGCGCTCAGAGATTGGAGACAGAATTCTCGTATTGTGTAAATTTACAGAAGGAGAACAAGGCAGAACATAAAAAGAAGCCAGTTCTTACATAAAACATCACAAATGGAAAATTTTCATTTGTGTTCAAAGTCATCTGTTCTATGGCCAGCGCATGCATGAGAGAAATAGGCAGATTTGTTCAGGAAGCCGATGGAAGACAAGACTATATTCCCTGCTCATCAGTCAGCTATGGCTGACCCAGCACTGCCTCTCTAAGACTGCTGCCCTAGGCACCGGCCCTCTCAGGGCCCATAGTGATTTGTTCTGGAGGAAGACAGAAGACAAGACCACATTCACTGCTCATTCGTCACGAAACACGTCGAGCTTCATTTGATGTCAAGAGTATTTGGTCTATATAATATTTCATTTTAAACTTCATGTATACTACCCATAATTATATGTATAATGCAATTGTGATTTTAGATACATCTTTTTGTGTGTGGTCCTATACTATAGACTCGTTATGAAATGTACTGTACATCTACCCTTCAATTGGGTGATGAATTCCATGATCATGTTCAAATAAGCATTTTTTATTCAATCAATAAACAATTTGTTGGAAAATTGATGACTATACTTTTGTTTGTGACAAGCCTCATTCAAAGTCCCATGACCGCCGCAATTTTTCAAGTCATCTGTTCTATGGCAATAGACTTGGAACAAAGGCACCCCAAGGTGGCAGTCTAACCCGTCTTGCAGAGGTATCTTGGGAGCCTCAAAACCTAGGGGCTCTATCATACAAATACAGGCTTTATTTCCTGAAGTCAGAATTCTCAGGGGGTGGGCCAAAGCCTCCTTCCTCGTGCTGGGGACATCTAATGGTAACTAAAGATCTATATAGAGGAATCAGGACCTCCTTCTTCCTGCTGGTGATCCCTCTAGTGATATATAAAGATCTATATAGAGGAATCAGGATCGCCTTCCTCATGCTGGTGACCCCTCTAGTGATATAAAGATCTATATAGAGGAATCAGGACCTCCTTCCTCCTGCTGGTGATCCCTCTAGTGATACCTAAAGATCTATATAGGGGAATCAGGATCTCCTTCCTCCTGCTGGTGATCCCTCTAGTGATATCTAAAGATCTATATAGGGGAATCAGGACCTCCTTCCTCCTGCTGGTGACCCCTCTAGTGATATCTAAAGATCTACCGGTATATAGGGGAATCAGGACCTCCTTCCTCCTGCTGATGATCCCTCTAGTGCAGTGGTTCTCAACTCCGGTCCTCGGGACCCACCAACAGGCCAGATTTTAAGTATTACCTTGGGGAGATGCAGACTAGAACACTGCAGTCACTGAGCAGCAAATTATATCACCTGTGATGTATTTCAGTTATCCTGCAAACCTGGCCTGTTGGGGGGTCCCGAGTTGAGAACCACTGCTCTAGTGATATCTAAAGATCTATATAGAGGAATCAGGACCTCCTTCCCCCTGCTGGTGACCCCTCTAGTGATATCTAAAGATCTATATAGAGAAGTCAGGACCTCCTTCCTCCTGCTGGTGATCCCTCTAGTGATAACTAAAGATCTATATAGTGGAATCAGGACCTCCTTCCCCCTGCTGGTGATCCCTCTAGTGATATCTAAAGATCTATATAGGGGAATCAGGACCTCCTTCCACCTGCTGGTGATCCCTCTAGTGATATCTAAATATCTATATAGAGGAATCAGGACCTCCTTCCTCCTGCTGGTGATCCCTCTAGTGATATCTAAAGATCTATATAGAGGAATCAGGACCTCCTTCCTCCTGCTGGTGATCCCTCTAGTGATATCTAAAGATCTATAAAGAGGAGTCAGGACCTCCTTCCTCCTGCTGGTGACCCCTCTAGTGATATCTAAAGATCTATATAGAGGAATCAGGACCCCCTTCCTCCTGCTGGTGATCCCTCTAATGATACCTAAAGATCTATATAGAGGAATCAGGACCTCCTTCCTCCTGCTGGTGATCCCTCTAGTGATATCTAAAGATCTATAAAGAGGAGTCAGGACCTGCTTCCTCCTACTGGTGACCCCTCTAGTGATATCTAAAGATCTATATAGAGGAATCAGGACCCCCTTCCTCCTGCTGGTGATCCCTCTAATGATACCTAAAGATATATATAGAGGAATCAGGACTTCCTTCCCCCGTGACCAGTCTAGTGATAGTCTGTGTTGAAGGCTTATGGGCTTTGCAATTCTTTTTTTTCAAATAGTCACCTGCTAGCCCAATGATAATCGTGTCCTCTTTGTTACACTTCCCATTTAGTTCTCATTTAGAACATTTCAATAAGCTGCAGGTAAGGTAAGTTTTATTTTCCCCCCAAAAAATCAAGTAAAAACCTGCAAATTTGACTTTTTCTGTAACAAAATGTGGAGTTCCACTTTTTTTAACCTTTCACAGGCTGTTGTTATGCTGTGTAATCAACAACTACTGTTTCATTTCATATTAAATTTCCATTACTGTTATATTACAGGCTGGATACAGATGAATAATACACGCTTCAAAGAACGGCTTATGTTCACTGGTCCTCACCGCCAAGTACAACGATTTATTTCCATTTACAAGGAAGTTATATGCATTTCAATAAATCAGGAAGTACATAGTACACAGTGACCTTCACAACTATACATATATATATTTATTCACGCACAGTATATGCAAACATACACATAACACACTTAGATTCCATTATAAAAGCTATTAATGCATTTTCTTCAGTGAATGCAAATAATTCTCTAATGGGACAAGGCGGAGACTCTGATATCACCAGAGAACTCTTTGTATTCATTGAGAAAAGTGCAAGGCTTTCGATGAATGGCACCCGTGCCAAGCGAGCACCCCATGTGTGAGCAGGGCAGCTGCTCATCATGGGATCCGGAAGACTGCTGAGATCACTGTAGTAGTGGTGAGTTTGGTGACTACTACAATGATTCTCCGCTTCTACAGCAATCCCACAAACATGGAATGAGTATACTTACAGTATCTCACAAAAGTGAGTACACCCCTCACATTTTTGTAAATATTTTATTCTATCTTTTCATGTGACAACACTGAAGAAATGACACTTTGCTACAATGTAAAGCAGTGAGTGTACAGCTTGTATAACAATGTAAATTTGCTGTCCCCTCAAAATAACTCAACACACAGCAATTAATGTCTAAACTGCTGGCAACAAAAGTGAGTACACCCTTAAGTGAAAATGTCCAAATTGGGCCCAAAGTGTCAATATTTTGTGTGTCCACCATTATTTTCCAGCATTGCCTTAACCCTCTTGGGCATGGAGTTCACCAGAGCTTCACAGGTTGCCACTGGAGTCCTCTTCCCCTCCTCCATGATGACATCACGGAGCTGGTGGATGTAAGAGACCTTGAGCCTCTTCACCTTCTGTTTGAGGATGCCCCACAGATGCTCAATAGGGTTTAGGTCTGGAGACATGCTTGGCCAGTCCATCACCTTTACCCTCAGTTTCTTTAGCAAGGCAGTGGTCGTCTTGGAGGTGTGTTTGGGGTCGTTATCATGTTGGAATACTGCCCTGCGGCCCAGTCTCCGAAGGGAGGGGATCATGCTCTGCTTCAGTAGGTCACAGTACATGTTAGCATTCATGGTTCCCTCAATGAACTGTAGCTCCCCAGTGCTGGCAGCACTAATGAAACCCCAGACCATGACACTGCCACCAGCATGCTTGACTGTAGGTAAGACACACTTGTCTTTGTACTCATCTGGTTGCTGCCACACACGTTTGACACCATCTGAACCAAACAAGTAATCTTGGTCTCATCAGACCACAGGGCATGGTTCCAGTAATCCATGTCTTTAGTCTGTTGTCTTCAGCAAACTGTGGGCTTTCTTGTGCATTATCTTTATAAGAGGCTTCCTTCTGGGACGACAGCCATGCAGACCAATTTGATGCAATGTGCGGCGTATGGTCTGAGCACTGACAGGCTGATCCCCCACCCCTTCAAACTCTACAACAATGCTGGCAGCACTCATATGTCTATTTCCCAAAGAAAACCTCTGGTTTTCAACTTCTTTGGTCGACCATGGCGAGGCCTGTTCTTGGTGGAACCTGTCCTGTTAAATCTCTGTATGGTCTTGAACCTGTCCTGTTAAATCTCTGTATGGTCTTGGCCACCGTGCTGCAGCTCAGTTTCAGGGTCTTGGCAATCTTCTTATAGCCTAGGCCATCTTTATGTAGAGCAACAGTTCTTTTTTTTCAGATCCTCAGAGAGTTCTTTGCCATGAGGTGTCATGTTGAACGTCCAGTAGGAGAGAGTGAGAGCGATAACACCAAATTTAACACACCTGCTCCCCATTCACACCTGAGACCTTGTAACACTAACGAGTCACATGACATCAGGGAGGGAAAATGGCTAATTGGGCTCAATTTGGACATTTTCACTTAGGGGTGTACTCACTTTTGTTGCCAGCGGTTTAGACATTAATGGCTGGGTGTTGAGTTAATTTGAGGGGACAGCAAATTTACACTGTTATACAAGCTGTACACCCACTACATTGTAGCAAAGTATCATTTCTTCAGTGTTGTCACATGAAAAGATATAATAAAATATTTACAAAAATGTGAGGGGTGTACTCACTTTTGTGAGATACTGTACATTGAGCCAGCATGGACCAATGTAACTATGCAATAAAAACCATACTTGGAGGTCAGCAAAAATATGGCATATGCATACCCACATACACTTTTCTTTGCAATATGTTGTGAACAACCCTGCAGATGATGGTGGGTTGGTGCTCAAGGCACTTTGCTGAGACTGTTTGGTGTGCATTCTGCAATTCAGTGGGTTGCTACCAGGCAAACAGGCATCCCCTACTTCTGCTCTCTTCCAGTTAGTGTGACAACCGAAAATAGGGTTATGGTCACAGGAGGAGGCTGGATAACAGTATATTTCTTATGGTCACAGGAGGAGGCTGGATAACACTATATTTCTTTTTTTTTATAATAAATTCATGTAAAGTATATAACTTAGCTGGCTTTATTGTTGTCAGGGAAATTCACCCTTCTTGTGACCAGGATAGAAAATGATGGGAAATCCCATGGAGTTGGAGTTATCTCATGGTCCTCTGCTATGAAAAGCATTGTGGGTATTTCATGTCATTGGGAACTGCAGATAGACTATTATTTTAAATGTACCCAGAGCAGGCTGCCCTCCATTGCTGGTGGGTCTACTGGTGGAGTGATGTTTAGAGAAATATGGAAGCCTCTATTTTGGACCTTTCCTGGTATCGCAAAGAGAGTTTCCTTGATGGCAAACTATATCATTTGGTCAATTTCAATTATTTTATTTCAAGGTTTATAACGAGATGCTGACTGTCTATTTTGTTTGTATAATATCCTTATTCAACAAATAAACACATGTTATTAGTAGTTATTATCTATTTTTTATGTTACTGTTCTCTTCTCCTTTCCTTATTTGGTATGGAATGGAATTTTCCAATAGATGGAAGTAATACAGACATAACTGGGATCCTTGATTCCTATGTTAATGCCAATTTATGGGAACAATTGTATGGTATGTTATATGTAGTGCCATTTGGTGATGCTGTAACAAAATGTCTATGTACTATGGTTCCTGGTGTATATGTATGCTACACATGATATTATCAATGTCTTTTTGCTTTGTTTGTTTTCTCTGTAAAATTCAATAAATGTTACCTTTGAAAAAAAATTAAATAAATAAACAGTGAATACAGGGAGCATCCATGACATATAGTTTGCATAAAATGCTGGACTTTTTTCAATAAGAAAGCCCAGCATTACCAACATGCTTACTAGCGGACTGTAATAGAAGAGAGGGAAGAGGTGTGCCTTCCATTGAGTAATCAAGCTCATTATTTCTAGATTTCTTTAATATTTACTTAGTTAAAGGTTATGGAAAGCCCAACTTTTTTTTTTTTGATACAAAGTAGTGGCGCCGCACCCCTAATCTATGTGCCCGGCCCCTAATCTACATGCAGGGCACTGGACACATGGATTTCAATGGGGTTTTATTTTTTTTAAGCATGCCATTAGAGGCCGAGGCTCTAATTGGCTTAAAAAAAGGGTGGGCTCGGGGTGCAGTGTCGTTGGTTTGCCGCCCCCCCAAATATTAGGCACCAGCCACTACTAATACAAAGGTGAAATGTTAATTACTCTGATGCTCAAAGGCTGGATGAGAGAAATCACTTGTGTAGCGCCCCCAAAGTATAGGCACTTTTTGGTAATGTCTTTTTGCTAGGAGAGGCAAAATTTAGTCAGGCCTGACTGTAGATGCAGGCCTGAATGTATTGATCTGAGCTCAGGATGGCTCAGGGAGTGGCTGGAGATGGAAGTAAGGAACACCCCTTGAAGTTTCCTCCCCTTTTTGAGCAGAGAAAGCTCTGGAAAGGGGTATGGATGAGGAGGTGTCACTTCCTGAAGTATGACAAGGAGCCCTGACCAATCTACAATTTGGATTGGCAGGGGACAGGCCTCCTTAACCACTTCCCGACCGCCGTATGCAGAATGACGGCCAGGAAGTGGCTGAGTTATCCTGACTGGACGTCATATGACGTCCTCAGGATAACAAGCCGCTGCGCTCCCGGGGGGGCACGCATCGCGGCGATCGGTGGTGTGGGGGGTCAATCTGACCCCCCGCAATGCCGATCTTGGTAAAGTGCTTTGATCCGGAGCACTTTACCATGTGACCAGCCGTGACCAATCACGGCTGGTCACAGTGTAATACAGGAAAGCCGTTTATCGGCTTTCCTGTACTCAGGTCTGCAGACCTAATGAGGGGAGAGTCGATCGGCTGCATCCCTGACAGGGAGGGTTTGTGCTGATGATTTATCAGCACAGCCCTCCCTCGGATCGCCACCCTAGACCACCAGGGAGCCTGCCCAGGGACCACCATTGATGTGCCCACCCAGGACCACCAGGGAGCCGACCAGGGACCACCAGGGAGCCGATCTGGACCACCAGGGAGACCCCCCTAGACCACCAGGTAAGTGACTAAGTGCTCAGGTCCACCTTCACTCAGTGCCACCTTCAGATGCCACCCTAGACCACCAGGGAATGAGCCCCTATTAATGTATATGCCCACCAGTGCCCCTATCAGTGCCCACCAGTGCCCCTATCAATGCATACCAGTGCCACACATCAGTGCCCACCATTGCCACCTACCAGTGCCCACCTATCAGTGCCCATCAGTGCCACCTATCAGTGCCCAGTGCCGCCTATGAGTGCCAATCAGTG
>BLSH010238282.1:1431767-1452549 GCA_018402905.1 Glandirana rugosa
CCACCTTTCGACTAAATTTCCTCGTCATTGGGATTTTACGTCCACTTCGCAGCCAGCATTGATAGACTCTCCAGCACACCCCACCACCCCTTGCCATTACATACATTCATTGCTGGATGTTCCTGCATTCCCCCCCCCGCATTTCTGCTGAAAAAAAACCCTGCTGCTGTGATGTCCCCAAATTGTAAAGATCCGAGGTAGGTTTTGGCTTTATATAAGTACATTGCCATATTATGCTCATCCAGGCTTTAGCTGGTTCAGCACCACGGATAGCTCCGAAGGAGGAGAGCAAAGTGACCAGAGATCTCGGCCCCCTCTGCCTGCAATGACTCCATCCTTCACCTGCATTTTAGGGTTACTGCTCCTTTAAATCAGCTTTCCACCACTGTCTCATCTGCGGCTCCATTTCAGAGACCTTTCATTTCTGTTACAAGAGAAGTTCATTTCTCCTTTTCTAAAGCACCGTTGTTACACAGGATTATCATACCAACAAGCAGAGGATTAGGAAGACTCCATTCCTCAGCGGCCGCTTTCCCCTCCACTAAGTTCTTCTGGGGAAAGATATCCATTCCAGCAAGGGAGATGGGAGGCAAGGCCAAATTCAGGGATAATAATATTAGAATGATTTTTTATTATATACATTGTATGTAGTATTAATTATTACTGTGTATTATATATATATATATTATGTAAGATTATATATTATTTTTTTTTTTATGTAATATTATATATTTTATTATATCTAAATAAATAAAATATTGATATATAAAAAGTTTGGTCATACACACTTTGTTAAATGATCAATTTAATTTCTGATCGATTATTCCTGTTGGAAGAGGTCGACCAGGAAAAAATAAATCAACCGATCTATCTCTTCCGATTGGAATAATCGATCTATGGTTGACAACCTATTCAATCGATAGGAAAAAAAGAGACGCTGCGCTTTTTTTTTCTTATTCTGTTGTGTAATTATTGTGTACTTTGGGTTGCAGCTTATTGAGTCTTAACATTAGCGTGGTATTCCTCTATACTACATTCACTTGATATGCCACCTACAGGGGAAGTGGACTTCACTCGATAAGTTAAGATACGATCATAAATTATCTATTGGTTTTTGACCACTTGCCGACCGCCTACCACACTTTTACTGTGGCAGGTGGGCTCTATTGCGCGAAACGACGTACCTGTATGTAATTTCGTGCCATAGACACTCTGGGGGGGGGGGGGGCATGCCGTCTGAGGCGCGATTGCACACTGATTGGACACAGGGGATGCCAAACAGTGACCCAGTGTTCGCTGGCCAACCGTGATCGTTCCCCAGAGAGGCAGAACGGTGATGTAAACAAGGCAGATCGCCATTCTGACAGTGGAGAAGATAGAGATCCCTGCTAAGCAGGACACACCGATCTCTGTCTTCATCCAGTAAGAGAAACCCCCATACAGTTAGCAAGCACCTCCTAGGGGCACATTTACCCCTTTCGTCGCCCCTGTTAACCCCTTCCCTGCCAATGTCATTAGTACAATAACAGTGCATATTTTTAGCACTGATTACTTTAAAAATGTCACTGGTTCCCTAAAAAAAAAGTGTCAGTAAGGTGTCCGATTTGTCCAGCACAATGTCGCAATCCCACTAATAATCGCTGCCATTACTAGTAAAAAAAAGAAAGGAAAATGCCATAAAAATATCCCATAGTTTGTAGACGTTATAACTTTTGCACAAACCAATCAATATAAGCTTATTGGGATTTTTTTTACCAAAAATATGTAGCAGAATACAAATGAACCCAAATTGATGAAGAAGAAATGTGATTTTTGGTTCCTTTTTTTTCATTGGATTTGTTTTATAGCAGAAAGTAAAAAACATTGTTTTTTTTTTTTTCAAAATTGTCGGTCTCTTTTTTTGTTTATAGCGCAAAAAATAAAAACCGCAGAGGTGATCAAATGCCACCAAAAGAAAGCTCTATTTGTGGGAATAAAAGGACATCAATTTAATTTGGATACCACATGCGATTGTCAGTGCCGTATCGCAAAAAATGGCCTGGTCATGAAGGAGGAGAAACCTTCCGGGGCTGAAATGGTTAAAACCGATGCTGCCTGCTTTCTAAATGTGTACCTCATGCAATTCACACAAACCACAAGGGTATTTACCTGAAGCACATGTCACCCATCAGATATCACATGATCTATATGACAGTTCCTCACTGGGGAAGTATCACCTTGGTACTTCCCCTTATTTATCATTTGCCTTACTTTACAGAACCACCTCAAAAACAGAACTTCAGCCAACATTAACACAATAAAAATGAATAGTTCATTAGGCAATAAAACAAAAGCATTTTTTTTTGTACAATATTCACCTTCAATCAAGAGATCTCCCTTGCAGTAATTCATTTTCTGCCACTAGATGTCCTCATTCTGATGGCTAGCATCCTTTTTCTGAGCCCAGGTCACCCTGGACCTCCCTAGCCTGCGACTGGACAGTGAAAGGAGAAGCAGCACAGTGATGAGCTCATTTATCACTCTGCTCTCTCCTCCAATCAGCACATGAACTGATTGGCTTCTTGTGCTGCTTCTTCCTCTCACACTGTAGCCCTGTTGTACAGAGGCTAATACCCGGTCGTATTCAGATACCTACATTTAGAGATGCTTTAGAAAATACATTTAGGCTAGGTTCACATCTATGCGGTTAATGCGGTTTTCCAACGTGTTTTAAAACACTGGATTTTGATGCGTTTTTGCGCGGTTTTCATGCCCTTTGTGTTTTTTTTTTTCACGGGAAGCCGGCCCCAGTGTCCTCAACAACCAATGAGTCATCAGCTGTCAGCGGGGTTCCCCACTTACAGCTGTATGTAAAAACAAGAACTGGAGTCAATAAAAAAATTAAAAAAAATTGGGAAACAAAAAAACAGTGTGAGGTCACCCCCCCCCTTCCCCCAATGCAAACCAGGCTCTCCAGGTCTGGTGTGGATTTCGAGGGGAACCCCACGCCAAAATTAAAAAAAAAAAAAAAAGATGTGGGGTCCCCCCAAAATCCATACTAGACCCAAAGGGCCTGGTTTGGATTGGGGGGGGGGGGGCACACTGTTTTTTTCTTTTTGCTGGAAATTCTGTTTTTTTACTTTCAGCTGACAGTTGAGGACTCATCGGTTGTTAAGGACACGGTGGCTCCATAACAACCAGCTATTCACAGTTTGTTATGGAAAAAACAAAACGCATTTACAAATGCATCAAAAACGCAGCAGTTGCATTTTTAGTGCCAATCCATTGAAATCTATTACATGCAAAACGCAATCTGCTGCAGGGAAAAAAAATCCCTGATCTGTTCCAAAAAGGTATTTATTTGGCTGAAAAACACATAGCAGTGACCATAGGAAACCATGTTAAATGGACTGTAGTGCATTTCTGCAAAACGCACCAAAAAAACGCATAGGTGTGAACCAAGCCTCAATGATGTATTACTGATTACAGAACTGCATTCATTTTGATCTTTTATATCTGCTGAGGATTCGGCTTTAAAGAACATGATGTTAACAAGTGATATTTAGCTAGGGGATCCTCTTTTTCAGGTCATTTCCTTTTCCACTGTATATAGAGTTTCGATATCTGTTTGCAGACAGTGAGAGTTTAGTGATACAATATACGTTTTCAGACATTAACGACCCCCAGACATTAACGACCCCCACTGCCATACAACTAAAAGACAGCAAGGAGAAAAATGACAGAAAAAAACCCTTTGCCTAACACTTAAAGGACATCTCCTCCCAAATCGGATATTTCAGTTAAAGGTGGAGACTAGCAGGCTTCAGTATTGGAATTTTTTGGTCCTCCACCAGCAACATCTCCCTATCAGGTTTCCTAGCTCTGTTCATGCCGACCTTCATGGTTTTAAAGCTTTGCATGTTGCATGACAGACTACATATTTATCTCAGACCAGGTTTCCTTATCCTACCCTTTGGCTTCAAACCAGCATCAGTTCTTACACTTGCACACTTTGTACACTTGCACAAAAGCAGGGATTTTGTAGGATTAGATTTTGGTGTAAGATTAACCAATTAAACAAGCAGGTGATAATGATCATCAATTTCATATGTACGTTGAAACACAGTCACTGCCTGAAACAGAAACAGCTGTGTAGGATCTTAACCACTTCTCGTTGGGTGGACGTATCCCTGAGAAGGGATATCTGAATGGTGCCTGCAGCTGCAGGCTCCATTCAGATATTGTTTTTTAGAGCTGGCGATTCTGAACAACATAAAAGTGGTCTTAGCGGCGGATTCGCCGCAAGATCACTTTTATCAGCGGCAGGAGAGGTGCCCCCCCCCCCTGCCGCCGCTTTCCGGTCATCTCTGCCGCTTACTGGACCCGCCGGCAGCAGCGGAGATGATCCGATCCGTCCCCCCCAGTGTCCGACTCGGCTCCATAGTACGGCAGGGCGGAAATTACGTTGGAAGTGACGTCCGCCCAGCGGTCTTTAGTGTAGATATGAGATGTGAGGACTTTTTGACCCCAGACCTCATATTTAAGAGGACCCGTCATGCTTTTTTTCTATTACAAGGAATGCTTAAATTTCTTGTAATAGGAATAAAAGTGATCATTTTTATTTTTTTTAAAAAGAACAGTGTAAAAATAAAAAGTAAAATAAATAATAAAAAAAAAAAAATTTAAAGCGCCCCGTCCTTGCGAGCTTGCGTGCAGAAGCGAACGCATACGTAAGTCCCGCCCACATATGAAAACGGTGCGCAAACCACACATGTGAGGTATCGCCGCGATCGTTAGAGCGAGAGCAACAATTCTATCACTAGACCTCCTCTGTAGCTCGAAACTGCTAACCTGTAGAAATTTTTAAACGTCGCCAATGGAGATTTTTAAGCTGCAAAGTTTGTCGCCATTCCGCGAGTGGACACAATTTTGAAGCATGACATGTTGGGTATCATTTTACTCGGCATAACATTATCTTTCACAATATGGAAAAAAATTGGCCTAACTTTACTGTTTTCCCATTTTTTAACGAAAAAAAACTGAATTTATTTAAAAAAAAAGCACGTTTGGAAGACCGCTGCGCAAATACGGTGTGACATAAAGTTTTGCAATGACCGCCATTTTATTCTCTAGGGTGTTAGAAAAAAAAATATATATATATATAAGGTTTGTGGGTTCTAAGTAATTTTATAGCAAAAAAAAATGATTTTAATTGTAAACAACTAACCCAAAAAACAGCCCCCTAACTGAAGTGGGTGAGGAACAGCCAGGCTCTGCTACTAAGGTGAGGTTGTGGAAGAAGGTTTCATGTCACAGGCCATACACCATGGCAAGAGTGAGCACAGAAACAAGACACACGGTAGTTATATTGCATCAGCAAGGTCTTTTCCAGGCAAAATTCTAAAACAGACTGGAATTTCAAGATGTGCTGTTCAAGGCAGCTCTTCTGAAGAAGCACAAAGAAACTGGGGCAACATTGAGAACTGTAGATGCAGTGGTCGGCCAAGGAAACTTAATGCAGAAGATAAAAGACACATCGTGCTTACTTCCCTTTCACATCGGAAGATGTCCAGCAGTGCCATCAGCACAGAACTGGAGGAAATCAGTGGGACCCAGGTACACCCATCTACTGTCCGGAGAAGTCTGGCCAGAAGTGGGCTTCATGGAAGAATTGCAGCCAAAAAGCCACCATAACTCCGATGTGCAAACAATGCTAAGAGTCTCAACTTTGTGCAAAAACATAGGAACTGGGGTGCAGAAAAATGGCAGCAGATGCTCTGGACTGAGACAATTCTTTAAATATTTGGCTGTAGCAGGAGGAAGTTTGTTGGTGAAGGGATGGAGAGCGGTACAACAATGAGTGTCTGCAGGCAACAGTGAAGCATGGTGGAGGTTCCTTGCAAGTCTGGGGCTGCATTTCTGCAAATGGATTTGGAGATTTGGTCAGGATCAATGGTGGCCTCAATGCTGAGAAATACAGGCAGATACTTATTCATCATACCATACCATCAGGGAGGCGTGTGATTGGCCCCAAATTTATTCTGCAGCTGGACAACGACCATAAATATACAGCCAATGTCATTAGCCACATGCCGACCCTAGGACATCATATGACTTTCTCGATTTGCATTGGTTATACCAGGATGATGCCTGCAGCTACAGGCATCATCCCTTTATCAGCATTTTAGCCGGCAATTCCCTCCAATGCAGAAGTGATTAGAATGGCTGAACAGCCACTCAATCACTTCTGCGGGCAGTGGAAGGGGGTCAATGGTCGCACAACATAGAGAGAGAGACTGACGTTATTCCTCCCCCTCCGTGACCCCGGAAACAGCGAGGATTTCATCCCTTCCTGTTTCGGCTCCTTGTTTACAGGCGGTCCCCTAGTTACAAACATCCGACTTATAAACGACTCCTCCTTACAAACAGAGGGAGACAACAGGAAGTGAGAGGAAATCTCCCCCTAGGAAGGGAAATTCTCTCCTGTAAGAGTTATTATGGGAAAAAGGGGTCTCCACTGAAGCTTTATCTCCAATCCTTGTTTCCACAACAACCCAAAATTTTCAAAATCCAATTATCATTGGGACAGGAAGTGAGGGGAAATCTGAACAGAAACATAGACAGCAAAACAAACATTACAGGGGTGTTACCCCTTCCCTATGATATCCAAAAAGCTTAAAAATAGTTTTTTTGGCTGAAGCTACACTTAAAAAATGTACCTGTTCCCACTTACAAACAAATTCAACTTAAGAACAAACATACAGTCCCTATCTTGTTTGTAACCCGGAGATCACCTGTACCTGGTTCTAAGCAGCCAGAAAAGCAGCTGATCAGACCAATCTGTGTCTGATGGCTGCATTGTAGGCCAGAGGAGACCATAGACCTCTTCATAAAGAGGACTTGTTATGGCCCAAGCTGTCATAAGGAATATTGTTCATCCCATGTGATAGCAATAAAGTTAATACAAAAGAAAAAAGAAAAAAAAAAAGTGTAAAAAACGTGTTTTAGATAAAATAAATAATAAGCCGGGACAAGGGGTGGGCAGGAAGGGAGGCTGCCCTGGGCACGATGGTTTATTACAGGGATAGGGGCATCTTGACCCTAACCCTAAGGGAAGGGGGGGGGGCGCAGTTTGGCATCTTTGCCCTGGGCACTGGATTACCTTGTCCGGCACTGCCCACACCTATATGTCAATGGTATTCACACCACACATGTGAGGTATCGTTGCAACTGTTAGAGCAAGAGCAATAACTCTAGTGCCAGTTCTCCTCTGTAACTCTAAACTGGTAACCTGTAAATAATTTTGTTTGGCACCGGTCCATTGGCATAAACAATTTTAAAGTGTGACATGTTAGGTATCTATTTACTCAACGTAACATCATCTTTTACATTTTACCAAAAAAAAAGTGGGTATTATATTGTGTTTGTGTGCACAAAAATTCATTAAAGTGTATTTTTTCCAAAAAAAGTGCGTTTGAAAAACTGCTGCACAAATACCATGGAATATAAAAAAATTGCAAAACCCATAATTTTATTCTTTAGGGCCTCTGCTAATATATATATACACACACAGTATACAGTATATAATGTTTGGGATTCTAGCAAACAAAATGTAGATTTTTACATGCAGGAGAGAAGTGTCAGAATTGGCCCCTAAGGGAAGTGGTTAAGAAGAATAAAGAAGAACAAGGAGTCCAAGCAGTGATGGTTTGGCCCCCACAGAGCCCTGATCTCAACATCATGGAGTCTGTCTGGGATTGCATGAAGAGACAGAAGGATTTGAGGCAGCCTATGTCGACAGAAGATCTGTGCTTAGTTCTCCAAGATGTTTGGAAGAACCCCCCTACCGAGTTCCAGCAAAAACTGTGTGCAAGTGTACTTAATTGATGCTCTTTTGAAGATAAAGGGTGGTCACGCCAAATTAAAAAAAAAAATGTGCAGCGCTATAAATAACTGAAGGTATGTGAAAACAGCTTTGGCACCGCTATTCGGGCGGCAGCAGGGCGCTTTTTTTTCCCCTAAGAAGGGGTTAACACCGCTGCGCTTCAGAAGCAGTGTGCTGGCGCTGCCCATTCATTTCAATAGGCAGGGCGGTTTGGGAGCAGTGTATACAGCGCTCCCACACCGCCCCAAAAATGCTGCTTGCAGGACTTTTCTTCCTGTTGTGCAAGCGCACCGCTCCAGTGTGAAAGCACTCGGGCTTTCACACTAGGGTGAATGCGTTGGAGTTTTTCAGGCGCTATTTTTACCGCTAAAGCACCTGAAAAATGTCCCAGTGTGAAACGGGTCTTAGTCTTTACTGAAACCAAAGGGTAGCACCCACAGAGAGATTCTAAGCACCCGAGCCTTTGAGGTTTTGTAGGCTCAGATATAGAATTCCCCTGCTTTGAACAGCTTATAACATTTGATGCATACAACACACACAGTAAACAGAAGACATTTTACAACAGAAAGATTAGTTATAGTAAGATTATCCACTCTAATATTGGCTGAATAGTCTAGTACTCAACTACCAGGGGATATCCCAGGCCGGCCTATACACTCTGTTCACCCCAAAGGGAAGTTCTGAATGATAGCAAAGATGACCCGGGTCTTCGTTGGAATAGCAATAGCAACATCCAGGAGGCAGGTCAGCTTAATCTACACCGGCAATAAGAGTTCCTTCAAATTTGTATCCTAACTATGGCTTATTTTAGTCAAGCAAACGAACAGCCAGGCTGGTAAAAGAGTATTCCCCCAATGTATTAGGCGGGCAAAGCTGTCTGTGTACAGTGTCTTTGTGGGATGTTAAGATGTCTCCAGGTGCAAGGTGTCTATACACAGTGTTCAACAAGTACTATGGCAGGTTAATGAAACCAGGGTAGTGGGCGTCCGCCCTCTAACCGACTGCAGGGCCCAATGGGATCCTCCGGAACAGTGGCTGTAGATGCGGAGCTCCCCAATGGTGGAACCAGAGGTGGTGGCCTGTTGTCTGGTGAACACAAGGGTGGCCACTGCTAAGTAGGATGTTGCTGCGAAGTCTTCCGGTCGCGATCGCTTTCTCCCCCAGCATGGGGAGATGAGTGTCTAACCCGGCCCAGGAAGAAGAGACCGCCAACAGACAGGCCTAGCCCTTTTAAAACCTACTTCAGCCACACCTCCGATGACATGGCCCTCTGGTATGTGTAGTCTCATGGTAACTTCCTGGTTCTAAGTTGCTGGCTATATGAACTACTGGTCCCACAATCCTCCCTGCTTGGCGCAGAGGTATGTGGTAAGTCACTTGCATACACCTGGCACTAGAGAGACACAACAGTACACAGAAGATGGTGGGGATGATCCGCTAATAGAATAGCCGTAGTCCACTGTCGGCTACAGTTATGTTATACCTATTGTCTGCCAACCTACACCTTCCCCCAATATTATTGTTTACACCAGTGGTGGCCTGTAATCTACTACTACTACTAATCTACATGCGGGGTGCCGGACGCATTGATTCCAATGGGTTTTTTTTTGAAGCATGTGATTAGAGCCAGAGGCTCTAATAGGCTTCAAAAAAAGGTGGGCTTGGGGCGCAGAGCACTGCACCCCAAGCACACCCACTTGTGTGACAATAGCGAATGAATATTCACTATTGTCTTCCTGATTGTCCTCCAGGCCAATCAGGAAGCAGGTCCTGAGACCCGTCACCCCATTGGCCGAAAGGAGAGGCGATCCAATTGACCACCAAGGAGGAGGAGGAGAAGGAGAGGAGGGAAGAGATGCACGGCCTGATGCAGGGGAAGCCGCCGTGACTGGGGGGCGGGAGGTGCGGGTGACCTGGCAACTGACCGGAGGGGATGGCTGTGGGTGCATTGTTTGCCACCCCCCAAAAAAAATACCGCCACTGGTTTACACCACTTACACCCCACAATACGAAAAGCACTATTGTGCTGTGTCCAATCCTCCTAGTCATCCTTATTTTCCTCTTTTGTACTTACCTTTTCATATGTCTTTGTCACATAACACACAGGGTCCCCTTCACCCCTTCCCTTCTGCTGAGTATTGCTCAATGCCCTACATACATCACTGTATTTGAAGGCAGGGCTCTGTGAGCACGTGCTCCTAGGGGGCGGGACAATGCCATTCTCTGCATCACTGTATTGGCGTGCAGGGCATTATGATGACACATCCCTAGGGGGCAGGCCTAAGAATCTCAGCATTCACAGGGAGTGTTTTAAATAACATTGGGTGTCATTCAACCTGAAACAGGCACTGAATCACAGAATGGTGAGTCTACGGGGGACAGCTCCAGAGTATTGCAGGCAGTATTTCTTTTTATTTTATTTTTTTCCAGCAAAGTCCAAACTTTGGAGAAGATTGCATCAAGTTGCAAAGGATTAGCTTGCAACTGACATATATTTCTCTATCACTCTAGGTTTATTGCAACACCCATAGAGCAAGGAACTTCTCGGCAGGAACTGAGCAGTCACTGCCAGCCAGCTTACAACACATCCCGTAGCTGTGAGTCTAGCACATTAACACATGCGGATGAGAGCTTTTCTCTTACCGGACGTCAGGCGCCCAAATGAAGAAGTGAGGTGCACCCCCCTCTCATTATAGGCTCCCTGACCAACAACTAGCAGACTAACAGTTCACAGCTATGGGAGGAAGTCTGTATAAATATACTCATATAAAAAGTCTACTGAGGAAGTTTTGAAGATTAACCCTTGTGTCATTCTTGATATTACTGGAGGAAGGGTGATGAAATTTCTGTCCTCAACAAGCTTACTGAATGACCTTCATAAACTGATACTTAAGTTGTTGGTCCATACTGAGCACTACGTAACAAAAATATTAGCGTATATCTGAGTAGACATTGGCATACATTTATATATTTTCAGACCTCCACCCCTTGCTTCTCCACCGAAGAAGTAAATTTCATTTACGAAATGCGTCAGTTGTCTGCCTATCCATTCTCGATGAACCCTTGTGAACTTTGTATGATACATGTACTCGCCATAAGAAAACGTTTGGAACTGGAGGAGTGGATTGTAGGCAATAAGGCCAGGGGAATGTTACATATCTGACAATGTTGTTTTATGATAGTTTTTGATCTGGTCTATCAATAAGGAGAAGGGTTTTAAAGCTGAATTCTAGGAATTCAGCTCCTTTGTAGAAAAAAAAAGTCCAATGAGGTGCATGACACCTCTTGGGCTTAGCTCTGTTATTTAGATCTGACAACTTCATTTATCGCTGTAGTTCCAGGAGCACAACGCTGGTTCTTCTGAGCTCTTGAACCTGAGAGTCACTGAAGCTGCTATGGCTACCTCTCCCCTGTTCCTGCCCGTTCACAGAGACCTTTGTAATATGTGAACACATTCATAAAATACAAAGGCTTCTCTGAATGGGCAGCAGATTGGAGGGTGGGTATAGCTGCTCTGTGTGCTTCCCTCCTCTCTCATAGCCCTACCCAGATAGCAAGCAATTGAGCTTCAATTTTGAAAATGAAAATGACTTGTTAAGCTATTGCTAGACTTGCCAGGCTTCACAAATTTGTTGCACAATTGCAGCAAGTCCGCATTGCATGACTCCATATCAACTTTCTTTGCAAACATTCTGCAAGTCTGGTCCAGTTATGTTGTGCAATAGTCATCCCACCACAGGGGTCATGGTGGCTTGCAGAGCTCTTGCTGTAGACTCACCACTGCAACTTTGCTCTTGCTGGAGACTTTGCCACGCAAATTTGCTACAAATTGGAAAAATGTCAACTAGAACTTGTGCTTCAAGTGCTCTGCATGTATACAACTTGCCAGTGAAAATGTGCAGCAAGTTAACAAGACTTACAATTCAACACTGCCACAAATTTGTGGAAATTGTGCAAATCCTGTCAGAGCAATACACCTGTCAGATATAAACAATAGAGATAAGCCCCAGGAGATGTCATGCAGCTCCTTGGGCTTAACTCATAGTGTTCTTTCACTTTTTACAAAGTCTCTTCCTGCCCATTCACAGAAGCCTTTGTGATATGTGAATGCATTCACAAAATACAAAGGCTTCTCTGAATGGGCAGCAGAGGTGATGGATGGTCATAGCTGCTCTGTGTGCTCCTCTCCTTTCTCACAGCCCCATGTGTCTAGAGTACAAATCCTGGCAAAGCAATAAACCTGTCAGATATGCATAATAGAGATAAGCCCAGGAGGTGCCATGCAGCTCCTTGGGCTTAACTCATAGTGTGTCTTCACTTTTTACAGAGCCGCCGAATTCCTGAAATACAACTTTAAGTAGATAAGAAATGTTAGGGGAAAATTTCTGTGCCTTGCAAGTCCTACAAGGTCTTTCCTGTCTTCTTAGGGGAAATACGGTAAAAGAGGGATGTGGTAATAAGGGAATGTTCTGCAATAACATCAGTCCATGCAAAACGAATATTTTAGAGTTTGGTAGAGAGCTCTGTGATGGGAACAACGGCTTAGTGGTAAGCACTTATGCCTTGCGGGTTGAGGAAAGCCCTGGCAACCTACCTTGTAAAAAAAATTCAAGAGTCAAAGTCCCAGAGGGTATTCGATTAGCCCCCCTCCCCTCCCTCCAGTATGTCCCTGCATTGTTCTTTTGAGCTTGCTCCTGCAGGGAGTACCAGCTTTTCTTTCTCCCTGCGACATCATCTGTTGTAGGTATGCCCCCAGAACTACATCTCCCAAGAGCCCTTTCTCTACATACGGTCTTCAGTGTGGCATAGCAGGTTGGGGAGGGTGGGGGGGTGTTGCTGGGGCTGGGGACCTGCACTTCTGAAACCATGATTGTAGCCAGGTTCCTGCTGATGAGATTTAAAACAGGCTTGTTTTAACCCTTTCAACAGCTATTCGCAACAATAGGATTGCAGCTGAAGTCCAGGCAGGTATAGGAGGCACACATGAATGCAGCTCTTTATTCATTAGTAAACCTGAATTTGATCTAGTAACAGCCTTTTGAAGTCCATGTACAGCAAAACTGGGGAGAGGAAAAAGCAGCACAAGGAGCCAATAAGTTCTGGTAAAGTGTTCATGTGATAGCACAGGGCATGCTCATAGGAGGAGAGAGGAGAGTGACAGAGAGATGAGCTCATAAGTCTGCTGCTTCTCCTTTCACTGCCCAGTCACAGGCTGGGGGAGGGACAAGACCTGCAAGTGCTACTGAACTGCAGCAGAGAAAAATCAGGTCCTGCTCTGTCAGGTAGGACTGTGCTGTGTGGCAGAGCTGTGTAAATGTCAGGATTGGATAGACAGAAATAAATATCCCTAAGCAGGTAAAACTGGCCTCATATATGTATTTGATTTTTGCGTTTAGTTGTTTGCCCGAAGTCTGGCTTTAAAAATAAAAAATCAGGGGCAGAAATATGGTCTAATCTGGATTACTCAAGATTAGAAGACAAATGCCTTGCTGTGCAATGGAACAGGTAGGTGATTGTTCTAGATGTTAAACCTTAAAAACACAAGAAAGAGCGTTCATTAATTTCTCAGTGCGCACATTAAAATCAAAGTGCGGCGACTGCAAACGTAAGAGCGTATTTATCACACCTGCTCAATCAAAGCACAAGCCAAAAAAATAAAGAAATGTTGTCTGTACGCTCCAACTTTTATATGCTGGCTTTGCAAGAAATCCTACAGATCAGCAATGTGTTCACCCACTGCCTTTTAGAGGCACCAATAGCAAGATCCTTATATATGGGTTCCCAACTCCGCCAACTTTCTATAGAAACTGATTTGAAGTTGCTCACTGTGGCTGTGGGTTTTCTCACTGCAGGAAATGCAGCAAGAGGAGTGAGACTGCTTGGTGCCATCAAGCAGGAAGTGAACCAGCACCTGCTGCCACTACAGTCAATATAATATATTACAGATGACCGAGAAGGGGACAAGAGTGACAGCAGTTTGTGTCCCCAGCTCCTCCCATAAAGACTGATGCCAGGGTACAGCATCATCATGCCAGAGAACCTAGATGTGGGACTGTCCAGGCAAATCCAGGACAATTGGCATCTATATTATTGAGAAGGAAAGGCAGCAATAAGGACTCTTTAAATAAGGCTGGTGCTGTGATCCCAGGACACAGCCCGGGACACAGCTTCACCAAGGCAGAGCATTTAGATCAGTGTTTTTCAACTCCAGTCCTCAAGGCACACCAACAGGGCATGTTTTCAGGATTTCCATGAGTTTGCACAGGAGATTTGATCAGTTTCACTGCCATAGTAATTACCACGGCTGTTTCATCTGAGGGAAATCCTGAAAACATGACCTGTCGGTGTGCCTTGAGGACTGGAGTTGAAAAACACTGATTTAGATGCAGGGCTGTCCCGGCAAATCCAGGACAGTTGGAATCTATGCTATTGAGGGGAGAAGGCAGCAGAAATGTCTTCTTAAATAAGGGGGGTGCTGTAATCCCAGGACACAGCCCAAGACACAGCATTATCAAGACAGAGCAACTAGATGCAGGACTGTCCTAGCAAATCTAATGGTGATACTGTGATTCTGGGACACAGCATCATCAAGACAGAGCAACTAGATGCAGGACTGTCCTAGCAAATCTAATGGTGATACTGTGATTCTGGGACACAGCATCATCAAGACAGAGCAACTAGATACAGGACAGTCCCGGAAAAATCAGGACAGTTGGAATCTAAGCCATTGAGAGGAAAAAGGCAGCAAGGAGGCACCTGTAATAAGGGTAATGCTGTGATCCCGGGGCACAGCATCAAATCAAAGCAATTACATGTGAAATGTCTCAGCAAATCATGATAGTTGGCATCTGTGCTATTTAAAGGGGAAGGAAGTAATATGAACTCCTAAAATAAGGGTATCCTTACAGCGTCATCAAGATGTGGGAATGTCCCAGAAATTCCAGGACAGTTGGCAACTATGCTATTGAGAAGGGGAAGGCAGAAAAAAAGGACTCCTCAAATAAGGGTGATGCTGTAATCCCAGGACACAGCATCCTCAAGACAGAGCATGTATTCTAGATGCAGGGCTGTCCCAGCAAATTCAGGACAATTGGCAGCTATGCTATTGAGAAGGAGAAGGCAGCAATAAGGACTTCTCAAATAAGGGTAATGCTGTAATCCCGGGACACAGCATCATCAGGACAGATCACCTAGATGCGGGACTGCCCCAGCAAATCTAAGGGTGATGCTGTGATCCCGGGGCACAGCATCAAATCAGAGCACTTAGATGCAAAACTGTCTCAGCAAATCCAGGGTGATTGGCATCTATGCTATATAAAGGGGAAAGCAGCAAAAAGAACTCCTAAAATAAGGGTGATGCTGTGATCCCAGGACACAGCATCCCCAAGACAGAGCATGCAAACGAGGGAGTATCCCAGAAAATCCAAGACTGGTGGCATCTATGCTATTGAGAATGGGGAAGGCAGTAAAAAGGACTCATCAAATAAGGGTGATGCTGTGATCCCGGGACACAGCACGGGACACAGCCTGGGGAACAGCATCCTCAAGGCAGAGCATCTACTCTAGATGCATGGCTGTCCCAGCAAACTCAGGACAGTTGGCAGATATGCTATTGAGAGGGGAAAGGCAGCAATAAGGACTTCTCAAATAAGGATAATGCGGTAATCCCGGGACACAGCATCATCAGGACAGAGCACCTAGATGCAGGACTGTCCTGGCAAATCTAAGACAGTTGGAATCGATGCGATTGAGTGGAAAATCCAGGGTAAATTGGTATGTATGCTATTTAAAGGGGAAGGAAACAATAAGAACTCCTAAAATAAGGGTGATGCTGTGATCCTGGGACAAAATTGATAGGACTATAATGGTTGCCACCTTTAATCACAACTAAAGGAAAGGAGTACTCCAAAAGTGTAAATATACAAAAGTTTATTAACAACATCAGTCAGCTAAAATTTTTGTAGCATAAAAACATATCCAAAGTCCATCAGCCAATATGGATAGGGGAAAATGTATTTTGTATTTTTGCACTTTTGGAGTACTCCTGAAATAAGGGAGAGGCTGTGATCTC
This sequence comes from Glandirana rugosa, assembly GCA_018402905.1. Taxonomy (NCBI): domain Eukaryota; kingdom Metazoa; phylum Chordata; class Amphibia; order Anura; family Ranidae; genus Glandirana; species Glandirana rugosa. The sequence goes on from BLSH010238282.1 coordinate 1,447,703, forward strand.
AGGACACAGCCCAGGACACAGCATCCTCAAGACAGAACACTTAATGCGGGACTATCATGGCAAATCTAGAGCAGTTGACATCTTTGTTACTGTGAGGTAGAAGGCAGCAATAAGGACTCCTCAAATAAGGGTGGTGCTGTGATCCCAGGACACAGCATCACCAAGACAGAGCTCCTAGATGCAGGACTGCCCCAGCAAATCCAGGACAGCTGTCATCTATGCTATTTAAAGGGGAAAGGCTTCAATGAGGACTCCTGAAGGGTAATGCTGTAATCCCGGGACACAGCACCATCAGGACAGAGCACCTAAATGCGGGTCTATCACAACAAATCCAGGACAGTTGGCATCCATGCTATTGAGAAGAGAACGGCAGCGAGGAGCCTTCTGTAAGTGTGTTTTGGAACTCCTCTACTGAAATACAAAGAGGTATAGAAAAATGGGGTTCCTAGAGAACCAGATTATTGACAAGAGGGAGTGAGATGAACTAGTACAGTGTGGTTCTCAACCTCAGTCCTCAAGTACCCCCAACGAGCAAACTTTGGGAACTCCCCTTAGATAAAATAGCTCTTTTCAATACCATGATATTGATTTAAAGCAGCTGTGCAAAGTAAAGGAAACCCTGAAAACATGGCCCGTTGGGGGGTACTTGAGGACTAAGGTTGTGAACCACTGAACTAGCACACTACAGCAATGTCTCAAAGGGAAACTGAAACCACAAGGTGATTGGAGGTGCTGCCTCTGTGCCTCTCAAGGTTTTATTATAAGTGACCAACCCTAAAGACCAACATTTTTACATTTTAGAAGTCACAGGGGGGAGTCACCTTCTTTACTTGTCCTGGTGACCATTATACAAAAAAGGGATGTGAAATCCAAAATTCGAAGGTGGTTTCGGGACCAGGTAGTAACGGAAATCTTCCAATGGGGACGCCTATTCTTGTAACAATAGTCCATGAGAAAATTTCCCTAAAGTACAACCAAACCCAAAAACAAAAATGCAACATATTGCAGCTTACCAGCCCGTAGATGTGGTGGCTGCATTCGTCTTTAACTTTATAGGCTTTCTACCTTTCTTTTCCCCTGGTGATCCTGCAAGCAACACATCCCTGTCTCACTGCAAACCAAGGATATGAGCCACTCAGGCTGTATGGGAATGAAGTCCTGTGCCCGCCGCTGGCGGGGAAGGGAGCTCGTCTGTGGTAGAAAGTGATCAGGCGTCCCAGGAGCCGCATATCAAGTCCAAACCTGCTGTGTGATAGTGAATGGCAGTCTCAGCCTGGGGGTTCCCCTTGAAATCCGCACCAGACCGAAGGGCCTGGTATGCTCCTGGAGGGGGACCCCATGCCATTTTTTTTTAAAATTTGGCGTGGAGTTCCCCTTCAAGATCCCCAGAGCACAAGTCGCATGCCAAAGTCGGATCAGTGAAGACACTGATCCGACTTTGATCTGACTGCAATGCCTTTCAATGGGCTGAGGTAGGATCAAAGTCGGACAAAAGTAGTACAGGAACCTTTTTCAAAGTTGGTCCGACTTTGAAAAACACAAATCGGAGCAGTTAAGACGGCTCTCGTAGGGAATCATTGTTTTTGTGACGTAATGCGACTTGTGCTCCTAATGTCGGTCCGAGAATCGGACTAGGGTGGACCCAGCCTAAGGGCTCTTTCACACAGGTGGATGGTTCATGGTCCGCCTGTCAGCTTTTCAGGCGGACCCGAACGGATGCTCCATTGTTCTCTATGTAGCGACGGATGTCAGCGGTGACATGTCCACTGACACCCGATCCTCTCTGATCAAAAACAGACGGTCCGTGTTCATCCGATCCTCCATAAAGGAGAATGGAGCTGTAACAGAGACTGCCCAGTCATCTGCCGGCTCAGCGTGGATAAACGGATGGATCCTTGCTGAGCAGCGGAGCCCGTCAAAACGGGCTCTGCTCGTGTGAAAGGGGCCTAAAGCCTCGTACACACTATGCAAATTTCAGACGGCAGAGTGGCCGTTTTTTTTGTTGGATGGTAGTCTCATGTCGAAAGTGAAGAGCGTACTAACAATACGAAAATTTTCATACGACCAAATTCAATGTCTGAAGTGACTTGATGTGCTGAATAGCTTTGTATGTATTTTTTCGTTACTGAGCATGCGTAGTTGTGATCGTACCATTTTTTTGGATCAAAACTGTACTAATGGTACAAAAATCGGACGTTGAGTTGCCGCACGAAAAAAAAAATTTTATAGCCTGCACAACCAGCTTTTGTCGTCCGAAAAATCAAACTTGGCTGTCGAAAGGAGCATACGAATGGTAAGAATTTTGGACGACAGGCCGTAGAACGAAAATTCCCATCCGAATTTCACATCGTGTGTACGGGCCTCAGGCGCTTAGGGTTGCCACATCATCCCTTTAATCCAGGACACATATTAATTACCCAGGTTCTGTGGCTGATTAAGGTGGTAATTAAACTCACTTGGTGCCTTATCTGCATTCAATTAGCCTCAGACCCTGTGTAACTCATATGTGTCCTGGATTAAAGGGATGATGTGGCAACCCTACAGGCGCTATACACAAAGGATCTGCTATTGCCTGCATGGTTCCAACTCCAAGCATTCATTAGTTAGTGAGGGGCCCCGAACAAGCATGCAGCCAGTAAGGTGGGGTCACATAGTTGTTCTACGTCAAATAATGAAGCAAAGATGGAGACTGACAGTCCAGGAGCTTGCACTTTATAAAAACAAGTCAACTGTTTCAGCTCATAACCTATAAGCTGTATAAGATGCAGTTCTTGTAGCAGATTCTCCGGGGACTTGTACATGTGATGATTGTAGACTCGGCTCTCCGCCATGGATGATAAACCCTGCGTGTTTTCTGCTCTCACACCTCCCCATCCCCACATCAGCATTATTCCGCCTGTCTGCCACAAGTGTGAAAGAATTGCAAAATTCACCCCAGCAACAGGCAACACCACAATACCACCGCGCAGAGATGCAGCAACCCAGCATACACTACAAAGGGTGCATGTTTATAGATTCACACTATACAACCCGGCATACACTACAAAGGGTGCATGTTTATAGATTCACACTATACAACCCGGCATACACTACAAAGGGTGCATGTTTATAGATTCGCACTATACAACCCGGCATACACTACAAAGGGTGCATGTTTATAGATCCACACTATACAACCCAGCATACACTACAAAGGGTGCATGTTTATAGATCCACACTATACAACTCGGCATACACTACAAAGGGTGCATGTTTATAGATCTGCACTATACAACCCGGCATACACTACAAAGGGTGCATGTTTATAGATTCACACTATACAACCCGGTATACACTACAAAGGGTGCATGTTTATAGATCCACACTATACAACCCGGCATATACTACAAAGGGTGCATGTTTATAGATCCACACTATACAACTCGGCATACACTACAAAGGATGCATGTTTATAGATCCGCACTATACAACCCAGCATACACTACAAAGGGTGCATGTTTATAGATCTGCACTATACAACCCGGCATATACTACAAAGGGTGCATGTTTATAGATCCGCACTATACAACCCGGTATACACTACAAAGGGTACATGTTTATACAACTGTTGATCAATAGGATCTGTGCATGTACACAGTTACATATACACTGTCACCCATAGATGCACACATGCTGTCACCCATAGATGCACTCATATACTGTCACCCATAGATGCACTCATATACTGTCACCCATAGATGCACTCTTATACTGTCACCCATAGATGCACTCATATACTGTTACCCATAGATGCACTCTTATACTGTCACCCAGAGATGCACTCATATACTGTCAACCAGAGATGCACTCATGTACTGTCACCCATAGTTGCACTCATATACTGTCACCCATAGATGCACTCATATACTGTCACCCATAGATGCACTCTTATACTGTCACCCATAGATGCACTCATATACTGTCACCCATAGATGCACTCTTATACTGTCACCCATAGATGCACTCATATACTGTTACCCATAGATGCACTCATATACTGTCACCCATAGATGCACTCTTATACTGTCACCCATAGATGCACTCATATACTGTTACCCATAGATGCACTCTTATACTGTCACCCAGAGATGCACTCATATACTGTCAACCAGAGATGCACTCATGTACTGTCACCCATAGTTGCACTCATATACTGTCACCCATAGATGCACTCATATACTGTCACCCAGAGATGCACTCATATACTGTCAACCAGAGATGCACTCATGTACTGTCACCCATAGATGCACTCATATACTGTTACCCATAGATGCACTCATATACTGTTACCCATAGATGCACTCATATACTGTCAACCAGAGATGCACTCATATACTGTCACCCATAGATGCACTCATATACTGTTACCCATAGATGCACTCATATACTGTCACCCATAGATGCACTCATATACTGTCACCCAGAGATGCACTCATATACTGTCAACCAGAGATGCACTCATGTACTGTCACCCATAGATGCACTCATATACTGTTACCCATAGATGCACTCATATACTGTTACCCATAGATGCACTCATATACTGTCAACCAGAGATGCACTCATATACTGTCACCCATAGATGCACTCATATACTGTTACCCATAGATGCACTCATATACTGTCACCCATAGATGCACTCATATACTGTCACCCAGAGATGCACTCATATACTGTCAACCAGAGATGCACTCATGTACTGTCACCCATAGATGCACTCATATACTGTCACCCAGAGATGCACTCATATACTGTCACCCATAGATGCACTCATATACTGTCACCCAGAGATGCACTCATATACTGTC
>BLSH010238282.1:1475952-1536742 GCA_018402905.1 Glandirana rugosa
CGGAAGGAAAGTCTGGACGCACGGCACCGGCCCTGAGTTCACACGCCCCTTCACTACAGTAGTGTCGAGTCGGTTAGTCTGTCGACTTCGTGCGTTTGGACCTTCCTTCTGGCCCACTTCTACCTTCGGGACAGTCGCCACTGTTGTGTGGTGACCTCCCGAACACAATCCTTTTACCTGAAGGACCGACAAAGACCGAGGGCACGCGCAGACGCGCGCAAGTGCAAGTGCTCGCGCCCGTGCGAGGACACACGCGATTACCGCGGTTATTACCGGTAAATTGAGCGGCGATCAGAAATGACGCAGAGGTGATCAAATACCACCAAAAGAAAGCTCTATTTGTGGGAAAAAAAGACGCAAATTTCGTTTGGGTACAACGTCGCATGACCGCGCAATTGTCAGTTAAAGCGGCGCAGTGCCGAAACGCAAAAAGTGCTCTGGTCCTAAAGTGGGAAATCCTTCCAGGGCTGAAGTGGTTAAATGGCCATTATTGGCGCCATTAGCGCACACAGGAGCGTGCCCGCGCTCGTGAACGTGAACGCGCGCAGACGCGCACGGGAGCCAGAAACAGCCAGGAAGTCCATTTTCCTAACACAAGCCCTCCAGTGGTGTGTTGTCACCGCTGACAGGGCTTCCATCTTCACCCGGTCTTCCTTCCAGGTTTGCGTGCTTCAGCTGTCTGATTGGCTGAGCTGTGATGACATCACTTCCCCGCACACTTGAGTCCCGGCCACGGCACGCAGGTCTGAAAGGAAGGCATGGTAAGCTGTCCCTTCAAAGTGCATGTGCCAGTGACGTCACCGGCGGCATGTGGTGTGAATATCTCCAAACAGTGCAAGTTTAGGATATAATCACTGTACCTACAGGTAAGTCTTATTATAGACTCACCTGTAGGTACAAATTAAAAAAAAAAGACTTTACTACCACTTTAAGGGACAAAATAAATCACAACGCAACCTTTTTTTTCATTACTTGCATTAACCTGCATTTTACATGTGTTGCAGTAAAATGCATACATGTTGCATTCTAATGCAACGCAGGTGAACTATACATTTTAGCAATGAAGGCAATAGTGTAAATTAGCACCTAAAAACAGTGTCGTGTTTGGAGCTCTGGAATTAAAGGTGCACATATGTATATCACAATCTAAAGCTGGCCATACATTATACATGCATAGCTCCCAACTGTCCCTGATTGGGAACAATGTCCCTCTGTCCCTCATTGCTCTTCATTTGTCCCTCATGTTGGCCCGATGCATATACCTATATATACAATGCACTATTTATCTACCAAAAATTGTTTTACAATGCTAAGCCTTTCATCCAATTTCTAAATTGCTGCATGTGTACATTTAAAAAGCCAATAGAAAGGAATAGTAGTGGTAAAAAAAAGCACTTGTGGGTTTAACTAATAATTTTTTTTGGTGCAATTCTCCTTTAAGGGGGTGTGGCAGGGGGTGTGTCCTACGCCTACATATTTTGCTAATAGGCGTCCCTCATTCCCATCTCAGAAAGTTGAGAGGTATGTACATGTAGCGCCCCCATAGTATAGGTGCCTTTTGTTTAACCAGTTCCCGACCGCGCGCCGTGTTTTCACGGCGGCAGTCGGGATGCTGAGCGCGAATCGCCGTAAAAAGACGGCGATCTGCAATCAGCCACTAGGGGGCGCGCGCGCTGCACTCTGGAGGAGTGTGCCTGCGGCTCAGGCGGACCCGATGTCCGCCGGCGAGCCGCAATGAGTGGCCACAGGGAAAGAACGGGGAACCGCCGATGTAAACACGGCGGTTCCCCGCTCTGTTAGTAGGGGTATGAGAGATCTACTGATCCCTGTCACTGGGATCAGTTAGATCTCTCATGCCCATGTTAGCCCAACCCCCCCACAGTTAGAACACGCCCAGGGAACACAGTTAACCCCTAGATCTCCCCCTGCAGGTTAACCCCTTCACTGCCAATGACATTTATACAGTAATCAGTGGTCATTTAAATTTCTGATCGCTGTATAAATGTCATTGGTCCCAAAAAAATGTCAAAAATGTCCGACATGCACGCTGAAATATCGCATTACTGCTAAAAATCGCAGATCGCCGCCATTACTAGTAAAAAATAAAAAAAAATAAAAACCCCAGAAATGAATTCTCATCATCCGTAAACGCGGATCAGTAAAAGCAATCAATAGACGCCGATTGCGATTTTTTTATCACAAATATGAGGAAGAATATAAATCGGCCAAAAACGGTGAAAAAAATGTTTTTTTATATTTTTTTTGGATTTGAATTTTAGCAAAAAGTAAGAAATTTGTTTTTTTTTTTTTTGCAAAATGGTCGCTCTTCTTTTGTTTATAGCGGCGATCAGAAATGACACAGAGGCGATAAAATACAACCAAAAGAAAGCTTTATTTGTGGGGAAAATAGGACGCAAATTTTGTTTGGGTGCAACGTCGCACGACCGCGCAATTGTCAGTTAAAGCGACGCAGCGCCGATTCGCAAAAAGTGCTCTGGTCCTAAAGCTGGAAAACCTTCCGGTTGGTAAGTGGATAAGGTAACCAGATTTTTACAATGAAATCCGGGGACATATTTTTTTTTACTAGTAATGGTGGCAATCAGCGACTTATAGTGGGACTGCGATATTGAACAAACCTCACACTAAGTGACACTTTTGACACCTTGCGGCAACTATTACACTAATACAGCGATCAGTGCTAAAAATATGCACTGTCACTATACCAATGACACTGACTGGGAAAGGGTTAACATCTAGAGCAATCAAAGGGTCAAATGTGTGCTTAGCCTGTGTTTTCTCACTGTGGGGGAGGTGCTTTTACTAAGGGCATAGATCCCAGTCCCTGATTTTCAGGAACACAGGATCAATGTCTTCCATACTGAAAAAACGGTGATCTGCCTTGTTTACATAGGCAGACCTCTGTTCTGCCTGTGTACAGAACGATCGGCCGGTATGGACCCGCTGATCGGCTCCAATACCCAGAAATGCAGGATCACGTATATACATTAATGATCCTGTGCACGACCGCCCTGTAGCAGTAAATGTGCTATGGGGCAGTCGGCAATTGGTTAAAATCATCAGTATTATGATAAGACACAGGCAGCAGGCATTCTATCATGGCTCTGGCTGGCAGTGCACTGTCACAGTGTCACATGACATGGCTGCTGGGCGCTGATACTTATGACCAATAGTTTAACAAAATCAGCACCCAGCAGCCATGTTATGTGACACTGTGACAGTGCACTGCCAGCCAGAGCCATGATAGAGTGCCTGCTGCCTGTGAGTTATGATTCCATCCATTATGCCAGAGAGACAGACACAGTGCAATGTATTCATAGACACCCCCAAAGCACACCGGGGTTGAAGCCTTGAAGACACTGGCAGCCCCACAATCAGATCCGCTTCCCCTCTGTTCCTGCTGCTGGACAATGCCAGCTGAGCTCAGCTGCCTTTCTCTGCCCGTTGCCTCCGCCGCTCGCCTCACAGCCTCAGTCTCAAGTCTCACTCTCCGGGCCCCGGCTTCTACTGGTTGGGGAGGAAGAGGCAGAAGAACATGTGAGTGGGAGCGGAATGGGCATGAGCCCGACACTGAAGAAATAGTCCCTCTGCTCTGACCAACACATGATCATTAAAAAGGAGCACAGATAATGGAAAAAAATACACCCCCTAAGGTAATAGGAGCGGGGGGGTGTAATTCAGATATTTATTTTTTTAGTTCTGCACTGACTGTCTTTGAAATTGCCCTGGCCCGCTGTTAAAATCCAATCCGGGGACAAAACCGGGGACAGACTTGGTCCGGGGACAGTGTCCTCATTCCGGGGACTGTCCCCTGAACCCGGGGACGTCTGGTCACCCTAGTTTTGTAGTGAGTTTTTGCTAGGAGAGGCAACATTTAGTCAGGCCTGAATGTTTTGATCTGGGCTTGGGTAGTGGCTCAGGTAGGACTGGGGCAGCCCAACAGATGAGGTCACTAAACCCTCCTACCTTCTTTTGGGAAGCACTGGAACTTTCCAGAATGAAGGTGGGACAAGAGGTGTCATCATTTGGAGTGTCATGGGAAGCCCTGACCAATCCTCAATCTGGATTGGCAGGGGGCAGGCCTTCTTATATACTCTGGGCTGGGTCAGTCTGGGAGGAGAAGTCGGGTGGAAGTCTGAGATGTAGCAGGAGGCGCCTTGGAAGCCTCTACCCAGGAGGTCGCCCCCATCTGGGGGGGTGACCTTGAGGCCTGGAGGTTCAAGTGCAGCCAGGAGTGGACGTGTTTCCTGGAGTCGCACAGGGGAACAGTGGAGGTGCTACAGAGAGAGAGACTTTAAAGTGATCCACTGGTTTGGTGAGTGACAGACCCTGGGAGCTGGAGGAGAAAGTGCAGGAGCAGGCTGGGAGAGGAATAGTGGACAGTCTGTGGAAGCCTTGAGAGCCAGTTCAGGGGAAGGAATGTCACTGAGGAAAAGCAGGTTGGTGGGACATGGAATAGGAATAGGCTGGGAGTTATAGTCCATCAAAGGCCCAGCTAGCACTCAAGTACTTTGCTACATATCCAGGGGCCCGTGATCCCTGGTCAGAAATGGGTGGTTCTGAGGTCCTGCTGAGGACACAGAGTAGGCCTCACCATGTGCTAGCCGTGGTGAAGAGAAAAGAATAGAGAAGCTTGATACATTTCCTTTCGAGCTGGAAGCTAAGTAAAGTGCTGAAGAGAAGTGAAGGAGTGATAATCTGCAAGTTCTGTGCTGGAGAGAGAACTGTAGGAGAAACGGTCAGCAAGTGAAGTGCTAAGGAGTTGTGAGGAGTAACAGTCTGCAGAAGGATATTCTGCAGTGAAGTGTGCATATACAGGAGTGTATATGGAGTTTGTGTACTATAATTCTTGGGGCACCCCACAGTCACCCCTTATCCCCATCCAAGTTATTTCCCCTAAATAAAACAATAAAAACAAGAGCTAGCCTGTTCAGTGTCTCCGGATGTGTGATATATGGTGTGATTGAGGGCAGCTATAATATGAACCACTACTACCAGCCACTCTCAAGGGAGCTCATGGCTACATACAATTTTCTTGTTTAGTTTCGTTCGGGCTCCATTCACATCTGAGCGACGCAAGCTGGGGGAATTGGCTCCATTCTGCTCGTGACTCGCAATAGCAGGAAATCGCGGGATGCCCGGGCGTTCCTGGAGAGTTGCCTGTTGATTCAAATAGCACCCCATATGCGGCACGCTTTTCCCACAATCCGTCGTGCGACAATCGTGGTAAAAACATCCGACCAGAATCGCGGGATGCCCGTCGCACAAAGAAAAAAGTACATGAGCTTCTTTTGGGAGAGGGGCGTCCCGCGATTCTGGTCGAGTGTTTTTACCGCGATTGTCGCCTGATGGATCGCGGGAAAAGCGCGCCGCGTATGGGGTGCTATTAAAATCAATGGGCAACGCTCCGGGAACGCCCGGGCGTCCGGCGATTTTCTGCTGTTGTGAGTCGCGGGTAGAATCGAGCCCACAACCCTCATCGCTCAGATGTTAACGGGGCCTTAGATGTGCCTTCAATTATCCTGCCTGATATAAATTGAAAGTGTTCAGATATGACCTCATATAAGGTTCTGGTAAATCTAAAGAAAAATTGTATAATGTGTGGCCAGCTTAAAGCCTCGTACACACGCTTAGATTTTTGGACGACCGAACGTCTGTTTTTGTTGGATGATTGTCTCTTGTCGGAAGTAAGGCGTGTACTAACAATACGAAAATTTTCGTACCACCAAATTGAACGTCAGAAGTGAGGTAATGTGTTGAATAGCTTTGTATGTATTTCTTCATTTCTGAGCATGCGCAGTCGTGATCGTATGATTTTTTTCGTATCAAAACCGTACTAATGATACGAAAATCGGACCTTGACTTACGTTGACGTACACATTTTTTTTTTTTTTTATAGTCTGCACATCCAGCTTTTGTTGTCCGAAAAATCAAGATCAGCTGTTGAAAGGAGCTTACTAACGGTAAGAATTTTGGACGAACAGTTGTACGAAAATTCCCGTATAAATTTTGCATCGTGTGTACGGGGCTTAAGACCGCCCCTTGTTAGGAAACCAGTGCTTGAATGGAGAGCCCCATTAGCCCTGTGTGGCAGTGATATACATGCAGCATATGTGACTGTTGATCTCTATGCAGCTCAGCAGAGGGCAGATATTGCCCATAGGGGCCCATTCAAGTTATATTGTATCAGTATAATCCAAGGTTTCTCAACCAGGGTTCTGTGGAACCCTAGGGTTCCTCCAGAGGTTGCTAGGGGTTCCTTGAGCAAAGAACAATTTCTGACTGTCAGATAAATTCCCAATGATACCACTGATCTTTTTAGCTATCTGTAAGGGGGTAATTCTTCCCAATGACCACAAGTGTAAGGAGCATTCTTCCCACTGACCATCACACTAAGGTATCATGAGTTGTAGATTTTTAATTTTTAGCAGGGGTTCCCCGCTACCGGAGAATTATTTCAAGGGTTCCTCGGTGTTGAAAAGGTTGAGAAAGGCTGTTATAATCCATTCAGTTTGGTTGGATTCCAACACAGAAGAAATTGTTCTTGCTCCACATCTTGAGTTATGTTGCACTGTGTATGTGCATTGAGGTGCCTTTTTAGGCTGAGTTCAAACTATAGAGAATTGGGATGTGGGTTTCCCCACATCCAATTGGCATGATAGGAGACTGTGGCCGGCTCTCTATGGGGCCCATTCACACATCTCCCGGATGGCCGTGGAGCACACAGCAGAAGGGTCATGTACATCTTTGGACATAAAAAGTAGGTAGGTACTGCGCTTAGGATTTGGTTGTGAAGAAGCCTGCTGCCGCCCAGGAAGTTCCCCCCTACTGGAGGGGTACTAATGTAAGGTATAAATGTGACGGGGCTAGGCGCTGCTTACTGGGAAAGATGTATGCTGTGTAGTTAGTGTCAGTTAGTGCCCCCTAGTGGTTCAAAATAAATACGTGATATAGAACATGTGATACCATAACCATTAATAAAATTAATTAATAAAATGTATGTCCTGAGTAGGGTTGCCACTTCATCCCTTTAAACCCGAACACATATGAATTCAACAGGTTCTGTGGCTGATTAAAGTGGCAATTAAACTCACTTGGTGCCTTATCTGGATTTAATTAGACACAGGACCTGTGTAATTCATATGTGTTCGGGTTTAAAGGGATTAGGTGGCAACCCTAGTCCTGAGTATCTCTCATAAAATACATTTATTTTGAACCACTAGGGGGCACTAACTGACACTAACAGAAATTACACAGCATACATCTTTCCCAGTAAGCAGCGCCTAGTCCAGTCACATTTATACCTGTAGATCTTTGGCTCCGTTTTAGGTCCGAATTCAGCCAAAAATGCGGACCTAAATTGGACCGCAAACGGTGAACGGGGACGCACCGGACCCCCTGCTGTGCCCCCTGCGGCCGCACATGGTATGAACCCAGCCTTAGACAACATGGTGCTGTGATTTGCAGTAAAGCGAATTGCATGCATTACATAAAGCACATGTGTAAATAAGCCCTAGGCTCTTTCATAAATCAATTACAAGGTGCACTCAATTCTTTATGCCCATCCAGAGCTGCTCTAAGACCCCTCTCACACTTTCGCGGTAAAGTGTGGCTGGTTTTAGCACTGTTTAAGCACCGCTTTTGCTGCTCTTTTTGGCCGCTAGTGGGGCGCTTCTAACACCCAAAAAACGGTTAAAATCTCCCGTGTTGCGTCGCTTTGGAAAGCGCTGCCCATTCATTGCAATGGGCAGGGACATTTTGGGGGCGTGCCTCAAGGATGCTGCTTGCAGAACTTTTCCGAACGTCCCACAAGTGCGCCACCCGGGTGTGATAGCACCCATTGCAGTGAATGGGAGGCAGTTTGCAGGCGCTAAAATGCCTGCAAACTGCCTCAGTGTGAAAGGGGTCTAACTAGTGATGAAAGGACATATTGAGAATATGGATAAGGCTAGGTTCACACTTCTGCATCTGCATTTTCATGCATTTTTTTATGCGGTTTAGATTTTTTTTTTTAGGTGCTCCCATTGAAATCTATAGGTCCAAATGTTGCACCAAAGAAGCACCTGCACCTTTTCCCAAGAGGCATCTTGCATAGGTGGGAATGGGCCCAGAATACAATAATGGGTTTCCACTTGTCGCATTACAAATTGCACAGGAATGAACAAGAACTGAATATATACCAACAGTTAGAGAAGCCTACAGCCTCGTACACACGGTGCAACGGTCGTATGAAAATGGTCGTACGGCCGTTCGTTGCACGATCATCCAACCGTTAGTATGCTCGATTAGAACAGCTGACGTACAACAGAAGTTGGATGAGCAAACTAGAAAACTTTGGTTGTACAACAAGCGGTCGAACGATCGTTGTACCGTGTGTGCAGAGAAGTTGGTCCAACAAGTTGTACGTGCAAAACACGCATGCTCCGAAGTCAGGAACGCCCAGAAGTGTCCGTTCTGGGAAACCTACGTTCCTAATTCACAAATCACCTTCACCTGAACTTTCTCTTTATACGCTCCTAACACGTCACTACGTTAGGCTTGGTCGTACGATCGCTTAGTGCACGTCAGTATGCGAGACACAGCAGCCAACATACGATTTGGTCCGTTTGGTCGTACGACCGTCACACCGTGTGTACGAGGCTTTAGACCCCATACACACTATTAGATTTTCTGCAGATTTTTGTCTTCAGATTAACCAAAACCATCTAATATGAGGTCAAACCTTAAAAGTTTCAATTTGCATTCAATCGGGCAGGCTCTTGCACTACATGGTTTTGGTAAATCTGAAAACAAAAATCTGCAGAAAATCTAATAGTGTGTATGGCAGTGGTTCTCAACTCCGGTCCTCAGGACCCCCTAACAGGCCAGGTTTGCAGGATAACTGAAATGCATCACAGATGATATCATTTGCTGCTCAGTGATTGCAGTATTCTAATCTGCATCTCCCCTAGGTAATACTTAAAATCTGGCCTGTTGGTGGGTCCTGAGGACCGGAGTTGAGAACCACTGGTGTATGGGGTAGGCTGCCACAGAGTCACCAAGTGCATGTCCAGTAGAGCAAAGTCTTCATCACACTTTTCCCTGTCCATACTGAATGGGTTAACATATAGTCATTATTTTGATAATTGTAATAACCTGGGTCTTCCCCAGTCCAGGAGGTCTCAGCTGCTATCTTACTCCCCCATTATCAGCAGCTGATACTTTATAAGCCATCCAGGTAACCAATGCTCAGCCCCACAATAGAGATAAGGTGTGTATTGTGAGGCTGTAGAGAGAAGTAGAGAAGATGTCTGACAAGGGAAAGACCCATCTGAACATTGTCATTATTGGCCATGTAGACTCCGGGAAATCCACTACCACTGGTCATCTCATCTACAAGTGTGGTGGGTTTGATCCCAGATCCCTGGAGAAGCTGGAAGCTGCTGCTGGCCAGGTAAGAGAATATGGGCTCTCTGTGCCCTGGCTTGAGGCTGTTTAAATTGAATAGATTTCTGGGACATGCTGCATGTTTTAAAAGTGCCAATGTGTCTATGTAAGTGCTTATGACTTGACATAATGGGGGGTGTTTACGGGGGGTGGAGAGTGCAAAATCTGGTGCAACTCTGACTAGAAACCAATCAGCTTTCAGGTTTTATTGTCACAGCTTAATTGAAGGTGCTGAAGTCAGAAGCTGGTTGGTTACCATGCACAGCTGTAACAGATTGTATGTTTCAGTAAATCTCCCCTAATTTGCCTGAGGATGATACAAGACCCAATGTCTTACTAGGAGGAATGGTGGTGGGTGGGAGTTACCTTTTACTTTTAACCATTGTCTACTGTGTGTTTATATCTAGGCAAAATTGTGTTGGCTGGGTTAGTTCAAGCAGTTTTTTTCTCCATTTTTGGATAGCTTAAGGGGAGTTTATAAGCCCTGTTGGATCCCCAATGCATCCCCCCCCCCCCTTTTTTTTTTTTTTTTTTTTGCCTAACTATATAATCAAACCAGAAGTGAGGGAATCCCTTTGTTACCAGGACTAGTGTCCTCTAAGGGAAGGTTTCCCTTCTATTCCTGTTCTTGTGACCATGCAAAATTTTGGGGATAATGGCCCGCCAGGACAAATGGGGTGAATCGCCCTAACTAGGAGACAGACAGCAAGTATTCTAATCTCTCTACTCTATTTAATACTCAACAAAGTATTTGTTTCTGTGTTCAGGTATACTCCATTATATTAGTTTACATCCCCTTTGGTGAGATCCACCCCTTTATTTGTACTGGTGACTATTTTCACCTGGAAAGTGAAGGGAAAATTCAAAACTTTAGCTACTACCAGATAAAAATTTGCGTTGACCTGGGGACACCTATTCCAGGGACAACTGTCTTGAGGTGCAATTCCTGTAATTTGGAAAATGTTCCTCTTCTTTGTATGTCCATGGGGCAGGAAGAGAAATTCCTCAATGGTACACCGGTGGCAAAAAAAACTGGCGCTGGAGGTTTAAACTTTCTCTAGCCAAAGCAAATACCTTTCGGCTGTACCTAGTCAAAGAAAAATGACACTTCAGCTCAATTTCAACCTAATGTCAGTTTAGGGTTTGTTTTTAATGGACTATTTTGGGGTCTATGTACTAGTTGGGGAATTAACTTCACAGGAAGAAATTATCTCTCCAACACATACAAGATTATCATTGCAACAACTATTCCCTTTGAAAGCCTTACATTCCTGTTCCAGTGACACGATTTTTAGTTTTGGCTTTCCCACTTACTTTCAGTTCTAGTAACTATGGCAAATAGAGGCTGAACGTTCCTGAGGTGGGAACAGACAATGTGGAGGTTTTAATCTTTCCCTACCCTATGACTAAAAACCACTGCTTTATATGCACTTGACAAGGAATGTCACTGGGGTTGGCTTTTGGATAGATTCCATTAATTTATTGTCCTGTAGACACAATCGGAAGATAGGCTATCTTTCAAGCGAGATATGTGCCGTCTTCATCACCAGATCAGGTGATCCAATGAGAGATTTCCCCTCTGTTCCTGTTCAGGTGACCTCTAATCCCTAACAGATCTAACCCATTATCACTCTGTCCAAAACTAAAACTATAGCCATAGAGTGGTAATTGTCATCCTGTAGATGGTGATTTATACACCTGTTTGAGTAATTTCTTCTAACGTCTGATGGGTGGCAGAGTGGGATGAGGGGAAATTTTCTAAATGGTAACAGTAAAAATGTGTGCAAATGTTAGAACTTGCCATTGGATTGCAATATTTCTGTTTTGGGACTGGAGGGTTAATGGGGGCTCGGCCTTCACCGTTCTATGGATCAAATCATAGGGGTGGTCTGTTCCTGTGGTGACGCCCCACCCCCCAAACTATCCAGTAAAGGCCAACCATGTGTATAAATTGGGCCTCTGCAAGATGCAACAAGGCTGTTGATGTAAAGGCTGTCCTGGGCAGGCTGCAAGGTTCAGTCCTGTATACCAAAGCACAGATCTGTAGTGTTTGAGCCAGACATAACTGATGTCAAATCGGGATCATTTTTAAGGGGGAGATGTAACTTTGTATCTGAGAACTAGTGGGGTATGTGTACCTTAGTAAATGGGTCCCTAAATTTATTGGGAGAGAGGGTAGGGGATGCTTGCAACCTTTTTCTTGTAATGACCTGAAAATCCTATTGTAGATCGGCAAGAGCTCGTTCAAGTTTGCATGGATCCTGGATAAGCTGAAGGTGGAGAGGGAACGTGGAATCACAATTGATATATCCCTTTGGAAATTCCAAACAAACCGATATACAGTCACAATCATTGATGCTCCTGGACACAGGGACTTCATTAAAAATATGATCACTGGCACATCTCAGGTTTGTGGTTTCCATGGTATTTATGGTAATAAGGTTTTGGGGTCCTAGGTTCAACTCTTGGGTGGTCCTCCTACATGGCCTCCTTCCACGTGTTAGCCAAACTTTTTCATTGTCTCAGGCTCCATGCACACTGGGCTTAAAAAAAAAGTTCCCTTGGCAGAATAAAATGTATAGAGCATTTTTATACACCTGTTGAGGCATGGTTATGGGCAGGGCTGGTGCAAGGATTTTTGACATCTAAGCGAAACCTCATATTGCTGCCCCCCTTGGCTTCGCCCCTCCACCCCTTTACCCTGCCCATGTAACCCCTGACCATTACACTGACCTACCTGATTCCTAATACGATGTCAGTGTTCACTCACCGGGGCTCTACATGCATCCAATGACCCTGCCACTGCCAGGAACAAACCCTGCCTCAGTGGCTCCAGCTGTCACCAGCCCCTATGCGCCCACTACTCCGCTCTGATTAGACTATAGCACATGCTACAGGACAGGCAGGGATGGAGAGCTACCTCTACCAATGGGGTGGGGTCAGGGGGTGTCGCATGACTCAGTATAGGGCAGAGACTCGGAGGGAGAGTCAATCAGAGGTGGCAGTGTGCAGGGGATGTGTGCTTCCGTACCGTCAATAGTCTTCCTGCACCTTTGACACTACTTAGACGGGCGGCTCCCACCTCTGTTAGTTTCATGCTGCAGACAGAGGCATCTGCTGCATATAGTCACCACCACACCAATAATCTACATAGCGCAGAGACCAGCAGGAGAGGGAGAGTAGGGAAAACAGCGGCAGTGCGCCCTAGGCGGCTGCCTAGTTTGCTTAGTGGTAACACCGGCCTTGGCTGACTTTTTTTTAGTTTCTGCCAGAAAGCTCCACTCAAAGCAAATCAGCAGGTTTCTTTCCTGTCTCTAACGTTTTAAGGGATAGGCCACCTTTTAGAGGTTATCAACCTGGACAACCAAGCTCCCAATAAAACACAGCATGGTATCCCCTGCTACCCTTCACATAACCCCCCCCCCCCTCCATACAGTAGTGTCTTCCTCTGCATACCAGTGTCCTGCCCATTACCCTCACTGTAGTGGCCGCCTCATGAGTCCTGTGCCTTCCCAAAGCAGTGTCCTCGGCCCCTAAACATCACCCCCCCAATAGTGTCCTCTGTGCCCCCTAAACACCTCATACATTCCTGTAGCATCTTCTGCACCTGCCCCCCCACAGTGTAGGTAGCAGTCTCCTACTTTGGTGAACAGAGAGCAAAAGGTGTTGGTGCTGGATGGAGGGTGGGAGCTGCCAGTGTTAACTTTTCACATGAAAAGGCTGGTGCTTGGTTGCTAGGGCCGCCCAGCGTCCTAGCATTGAATCTCCTGCTGGTTAATGTGAAAAATTAACTTCGGCAGCTCTTGTACTGAGATGTCCTGCTCTTTCGGGGGTGTGTGACAGAGGCTGAATGCATGAATGTGTTCCCGATCTACCTGTCAGCTGCCTGCAGTCTGGTAGACCTGGATCATCCGCTTGCCAACCCCTGCTCTATAAACGCACGTGCATGGACACAGGCAAAACACCACTCCTGTAGAAGCGGCATTCAAGCCAGTGTTCAGACCCTAAGAATTTCTGGCTTGGATGTAGGTGTCAGGCACACTGTTCCTTCCCCTGATTTCAAAACGTTGGTACCTACTGTACAGCAGCAGATATTAGATGAGTTAATTTTGCAATCATGAAGGTGTAATTATAGCTGGAACTTGTAGTTTTGCATAGTGGGTAAAGGTTGAAACCCTTACCCCATGTGCGGTTATGTGGGGCGCCATTGATTTCACCTTGCTTGGTTTTTTTTGTTTACCAGACAGGAAATGAGGGAAAATCTGAAATGAGAACTACAGGAAGCTGATGGGAGTTTTACTCTTCTCCTACAATTTTCTTCACTTGTCTGGTGAAATGGTGTCCCTAGGACAATACGTGAGGGCAACATCTGTAAAACCTGATGGAGCTCTAATCCCTCCCCTACTATCCAAAAACTGAAGGGGTGGGGGGTATAGGT
Organism: Glandirana rugosa; assembly: GCA_018402905.1. Taxonomy (NCBI): domain Eukaryota; kingdom Metazoa; phylum Chordata; class Amphibia; order Anura; family Ranidae; genus Glandirana; species Glandirana rugosa. The sequence goes on from BLSH010238282.1 coordinate 1,489,835, forward strand.
ACTATAGTTCCCTGTCACATTTGTGCATTAAGCGGCACCCCAAGGAACTGAATAGTAGAGCACATACAGTAATTTTTTTTTTTTTGGTTTCAAAAGGGTAATGTGAGGTTTTCATCTCATGGGGCACATTGGCAGCCCTATGATTCTAAAAGAATGCACCTCGACATAATTGGTTAAAGAACTAATGCAACCGCCTCATCAGTTTCTATTTTAATGGTATGCTTGGTTTCAGGCTGACGTGGCTGTGCTGGTGGTTTCTGCTGCAATAGGTGAGTTTGAAGCTGGAGTTTCCAGGAATGGGCAAACCAGAGAACACGCTTTGCTGGCCTACACTATGGGTGTTAAACAGCTCATTGTCTGCGTGAACAAGATGGATATGACCGACCCACCATACAGCCAAAAGAGGTTTGAGGAAGTGGTCAAGAACGTGACAGTCTACCTCAAGAAGATTGGCTACAACCCGGCCACCATTCCATTTATCCCTGTGTCTGGGTGGACTGGAGAGAACATATCTTCTCCCAGTCAGAAGGTAATGTATGAATCTGAAGTGTGGACTGCAACTGGGGGAAAAAAAATGGAGGGTGAGGACTAGTCTTTTTTTTGTGTGCCCTCTGCACATAATAAACAGGGGTGCTCATGTTCTTGGTGGTGGTTTTTTTGTGTAGGAAAGATCTACCATACAACACTCCTGTAACTATAGCTCAGCTATCCACCTATCGACTTAAGCAGGTTTATCAAAGGCCAATGCCAGATAAAGCTTTTTGTGATGGGGTGGGGAAGGCTTGGTGTTTCTGTTTTTTTTTTTTTTTTCCCCCCCCAATCTGTGCCCTATTTTTGCATAACGCGGTCTCAGTTTAGTTTAAAATGTTTTTTACTCTTTAAGATGTTTGTTGGTGCCATGTAGCTGTATTCAACTCTTTTTCAGATGGGCTGGTTTAAAGGCTGGAAGGTGAAACGAAAAGATAACTTTTCAAAAGGCCAATCTCTGCTTGAGGTCATCGACTGCCTTGTTCCTCCGGTGCGTCCAGCCAACAAGCCACTTCGCTTACCCCTACAGGATGTCTATAAAATAGGAGGTGAGATGTCATTCAAGAAAAGTATGTCCTGGACATGTGGCACTTTAGCACCTTCAAATGCAGCGGCTGCCTATACTTTTCATAGGGCCACATTGGTTTCCAGGCCTTTACCATTTAGGCCTTTGCCTTTTATCCAGATACTCTGCCTTTTGAGTCTTCAGGCTTTCTATAACTCTAGAAGCTCTTTACATGCCTCTTGCATACTAACACTGGCTCATGTGACTTTCGTTTTAAATTAACAAATATGACTTGCTGCTGGCTGACCTATTGTAATTGGGGCACCAAAACCTTTGTTGCTTAAACAGTTTGGCACAGGATGATTGATGGCATCTACCACACAACATTGCCTTAGATTTAGGGGGCAGCACAATGCAGATATTAAGTGTGGCAAAAGAAGTTTCAATGCTCCCATCCATAACAAATGTAACACTACTGTATGCTGTGCCATTAAAAGTATTCAGCAACTGCAACCCACCAAACCTGGGGCACCTTATATGGTCAAATGTTTGTGGATGTCGGGCACTACACCTACACTATGTAAAGGAATGTAACACACCTACAAATTCAGTTTAGGGTGTCCAGTGAAGGTTATTCCCGATGATACAAATGTTTAGACAATAGTGCATTTTAACCGTGTTGACCCATGGAAGGCCATTTTCTGTTTCATTATGTCTGGGCCTCTGTGTACAAAACGTTGAGGTTGGTGTTGAGCTGTGGAGTGGCTTGCAGTGATCCCTGACCTCAACCCTACTACCACCTTATGAATGTCTGCCAGGGCTGTTCACTAAACCTCAGTATCTGACCACACACGCTTTTTGGCTGCATGGGCACAAATTCCCATATACACACAATCTTATGGAAAGTCTTCCAGGAGTTTGGAGGCAACTCTATATTGGTAACTGTAGTTTTTAGACGGGATGTGTAACCTATAGGTGTGATGGCCAGATATCTGCAAACCTTGGCCCATATAGTATACTGGAGTATTCACCCTCAAATTACAAAGCTTTAATAACAAATCTCAATGGTGAATGAGAACACCCAAGTGGGCATTCATGCCCCTATAACCTCCATATAACTAAATGCCATTTGGTGCCCCTATAAAATCTGCAATATAAATTTTAGCTGTGCCACAAAATCTAGGATACAAGCAGGTGCTGCACCCTCCATTATTTTCATATTTGATTTTCTGATTGCAATGCAGTGTGAAGGGGCGCTGTGTGCAGCTTCAGATCTAGTTGTATGGTCACCCTTGTACCAGCTGCAAATGGATCAGTTGGTTTAAAAAGTAAAATCCAGTTTTGAGTCTGGGGTAGTGAAGTGGTTTAAAGGTTCATATTAAACTGTTGCAAATTTAATAGTGTGCCCCCAGGATCCTCAGTTAAGTCCAATGGGAAGATCCAGCATTGCTTGGAAGTACCCTGTGAGTAAGCTGATCAATTTCATTTCTTTGCTAGAAGGGAGTGTTTGCATTCATTGCCACTTTCTAGTGTGTGCAATGTGATCTCCCTTATGCACGTCTGAAACACATTTTGCTAAACATCACATCGGCATGCATCTCTGTATGTGGATATGAAATGGCTAGAATTTTTTTTTTTTTTAACTTCCTGATTGAGGCACTGGTGATTGTAAACAGGGCCTCAGTACCCAGAGTTCCAGGAAAAGGACAGATTTGTCTGCCCTTTGGAGAGGGGAGAAGAAAAGCCAGTGCATGCCATGTAGAGAATAAACTGTTATAGGAATCTGTTTTGTAGATTACCATTGCTAAACATTTATAAAGGTGCCTTTTTTTGTTTTTATCAGCAGTTGGCTGTTTATATCAATGTATTACATGTAAGGTTGCCACCCTTCAAGTCGAACCCGAACACTTTAGTGGTGCACAGCAATTTTATTTATAGTATAAACTATACATATAATTTGCAATTGCATAACATTTCTAATCATGTGAAGTTAATCACAAGAGTGCCCCTTTACATCAGAATCCTCAGTTCCCCTTTTACATCTGAACTTGCAGCGTTCCCTTACGCTGTAAAGGGGGACTCGGCGAACTCTAACATAAGGGATTCTCTGGGAGCCCTGATTTAATGGGTGGGGGGAACGACACTGAGAACTGATGTATGGAGAGGACTCTCATGTAAGGGGGAACACTGTGGCCTCTGATATAAGGGGTGCTCTGGGAACCCTGCCTTACCTTAGTGTACTCTGAGACAGGAGAGGGCAGACTTCAGTCAGACAGGGTTGGATGGTGAGCTCCCTCACCCCTTGGCAGTTGGCACCTCTCATCCTGACGTATCTGAGGTTACTGGACTTCAAATTTCCAGCCCCCACTTTCCTTTTCTGAGGCCCAGCACTGTTGGAGTGTGGGCTAACAGAGGGGTAGGAGCGGGAGGAAGAGGAGTGGATTGCGCCTTCTCTCCTCTCCAATCTGTGTGTGTGGGGGAGGGAGAATATTAGTGCTGGCTTTGGGCAATGTGTAACAAACACTCTTGGCTTACACAACTGCAGCCCGCAACCCTGCTGGGAAGCCATAGTCTGGTCTGAAACCCGGACACATGATTCAAAACCTGAACGGTCTGGGTGAACCCTGGACAGGTGGCAACCCTAATTACATGGGCAGTATCATATCTTGATTGAAGGATTCTAAAAACCTATATTAAAAGAGCACATTCCTTTACTATTGTGTTTGCACCCGCTTCCTTTTGTAAACTGCTTGTGGATCACAAACACTTGTACTCCTGTCTCCTCCTAGGGATTGGTACGGTACCTGTGGGTAAAATAGAGACTGGGATCCTGAAGCCAGGGATGACCATCTCATTTGCACCCTCAAACTTCACTGCAGAAGTGAAATCTATAGAGATGCACCATCAGCCTCTGGAGACAGCGTTCCCTGGGTACAACATTGGATTCAATGTGAAGAATGTTGCTGTAAAGAGTCTGAAACGTGGAAATGTTGCTGGGAACTCGAAGAGTGACCCACCGACCGAGGCCACCAGCTTCACAGCACAGGTATGCTGCAGTGTTAAGTTCCTGAAAATGTATCCAGAATACCAAAACTTTAACCAGTGCCAGGTACCCCACAATAGTTTGTGTACAACACCCACGTGAGGGACAAGAGGCATGGATGCAGTGTGATCTTAAGGCCTCTTACACACGGACGTTTTTTGACGCCGGCGTTTTCTGGTGTTTTTTTGCAACTCCATGTCGGTCAATAGCCCCATGAACGCCAACATTTTTGAGCTGTAGATGGCGTCGGGGTTGGTGAGCTGAAACTAGAACCCACGGCCAGCGCGTACTGAGGCTGTAACGTTTTGGTGGTTTTTGATGCCGATGCTCACTAACGCCGATGCATAACGCCGAAAAACGGCTTTTTTTTTTTTTTTTTTTTGCAAGCAAGGAGTTGGGGATTTTGTCTCAATGATTGTAATTGCAGCTGTGTGGCTGCCTTTCTGCACCTGGCAGCTCTGGAAGAGCACCTTCATTTTTACTCAAAACACGCCCCTATACTGATCACTGTAGGTGCAGAACTGAGCGTATAACCTCAATTTTTTTTGTTTTTGCTTGGGGAAGGAGGGGTTGGATTGCTGCAAGGTTTAAAGGTATGTACTGTGGTCTGTCCCTCCTGGGGAGTTTCACCCTCCGTCATGGTACTCTTCATGCAAAAAGAGGCAAGGAAATCTAAAAAAAGTGGTGGAAAAAGATGAGGGTCTATCTACTAATGTGAAAAACGCTTGCCTGCCCCTACCCCCCTTATATAATTTATGACCTATGTCTTACAATGTGCTGTTGTGGCATTTGTGGAAATATGCTTATAGATTAAGCCTCGTACATACGGGACGACTATTGTTTGTATGATCGTATGTCGGATAATGTAAACTGCATTACATGATCGTACGACCACAGAACGTTCAGGTGCATGTAATTGGCATCCGGCCGTTCCTGACTTCTGAGCATGCGTGTTTTGCACAATACAACTTGTTGTACCAACTTCTCTGTACACACGATACAACGGTCGTATGACCGCTTGTTGGTACGGGCAAGTTTTCTAGTCTGCTCATACAACTCCCCTTGTACGACCGTCGTATGTTCTAATTGCGCATACGAACAATTGATTTTGCATACAATGGTCGTTTATACGACCGTCGTCCCGTGTGTACGAGGCTTTAAAGTGCTTTGTGCTCTGGTGAGTCTTCAAATGATTTCTGTGCATCCACTCAATAGCAAACCAGGGGTATAACGCACTCACCAGAGATGATGGCAGAGCAAGAAAAACCTTTTTAAATAGGAATACACTTTTTTGGGGAGATTTATGTACTTCAGTCCTAGGGCAGGAAGTGAGCATCTCAAGCAAGACCCAAAACCTAGCCCCCCCTCCATGTATTTCTTACCAGGATTTCATTGCGTCTATGCAACCTGCATTGGCAGGAATGGGGAAATCACTCCCTGGTCATTGGCTGTTCTGGGCTGAAAGATTGGAGCACTGTAAGGGTGAAGGTCACATGTTCTGCGTACTTGGGAAGTGCTGCTTGTGTTCTTACAAGGGGGGGGGGGGGGTCCTGGAGACACTTTATCTGGAATGGACAAGTTGACACCCCCAACTTGTACGCAAACATGGTGTGTAGCCAAATTGTTTGGTTTGAAAAGAACAGAACTCCTGGCTGGGTAGATTTGTGCTTTATCTTGGGACTCATACCATATACAATGATTTGGGAGAGAGACTGTTTTCAACACTCCCAGGTATAATGAATAGCAGGCTCTGTATCTCTCAATGGTGACTTATTAGAGCGGATTGGATTCTTCCCACTTCCTTGCATCTCAGGAATGGTTTTAACCTTTCCATTCTATAAACCCACAAACCATTTTCCTGTCTTGGTATATTTTTATATTTTACAGTTCATTGACTTGTCCTAATTTTTTTGTTTTTTTTCTCTTTGTAGGTGATCATTCTCAACCATCCTGGTTTCATTAAAGCTGGCTACTCTCCAGTCATAGACTGCCACACATCCCACACAACTTGCCAGTTTTCAGAGTTGCAGGAGAAGCTTGACCGTAGATCAGGCAAAAAACTGGAAGATAACCCAGCAATGCTAAAATCGGGAGATGCTGCAATTGTGAAGCTGAAGCCGATCAAACCATTCTGTGTGGAGAGATTTTTTGACTATCCTCCACTAGGTGAGTACCCAGTTCTCTCCTATGCCAACTTGTGGTGCAGAAAAAGCATTTGGCACAAAACTGATTTAAAAACTGCTAAATACTACATAGGATGTGATTATACATAATGGCTCTTCGCCTGTACTGTGAGGTAAAGAACCAACACCTAGCCTGCTGATTGAATAATATACATTGAAACCTCTTACTGCTATCACTCTAAAGTTGAGTGTTTTGCAGTCTTTAGGTGGGCAATTATAAGGGCAAATTCAAAACTGCTTGTGGATATAGCATTAACTTTTTACAGTAAATGCTGATTTTAATGACTTGTCAGGACAATTTTGACCTTTTTACATTAAAATTTAATTCACTAGAAAACTACAGAACCCCGCCAACATTTTCTGAAAGCGGGGTCCTGGAGAATAAAATGGTGGTGGCAATTCACACAATATTTCTGCAGCCCTGTGTCAAAAATGCAATTAAATGAAGGTCGGTGTCCACAAACATAAGAGAATCTATTTTGGTAAAATAGAGGATGTTGACGTTGACTTGCCAAAACTAGAGGGTGGAAAATGTAGTGCAGCTGTGCATGGTAACCCATCGGCTTCTAACTTCAGCTTGTCCAAAGTGGTTGAGCCATGCAAATAACCTTTCTACAATCCCCTCTGTTAAATGTCCCCAATGCATTCATTTAAAAAAAAAAATGCTGCTGTGTACCTCATTGCAGAGCGTTAATCAGCGCTCACGTGACTGGTCGCCTCAAGCTCACAGCAAAACAGACAGGGCTGAGAAACCCCTGCTGACATCAGCCAGGGGGAGGAGAGAAGAGGCGGGCAGTCGCATGAGCACTGATCAGCACTCTGAGGTACACAGCGGCATTTAAAAAGAAAATGTGCTAGGGACATTTCCTATAGCTGAGGTTATTGTATCATAGCAGCAGGTGGGGAGGACTGTGGAGTGGATGGAGGAGGACACAGAGCAGAGCTGCAGATGACTGAGGCAGGTAAACTGACCAGTATTTGGGCTGAACAGCCATGATAAACCGTGGTCAGTTTACAGGGGGGAGGGCATAGCTAGGCAGGATCAGCCAGGTGATATGGGGGGGGGGGGGACCATATTACAAAGCACAAGCACTGTGACATTCTTTAAATGTAACAGATCAATTTTTTTTTTATTTTATTTTTTTTTTTTTTGGTAACAAACTTTTTCCTCCCTGATGGTAATCCAGAGTGTGGCTCAGGGTTACCACTGTTGGTACGGAAAATTAACCCCGAGCCACACTCAGGATTACACTGTAGGTTTATTTATATTGTCCCTGCAGTGTCCTCTGGTGGATGCCGGTGTTCTGTTGGGTTAGGTGATCACTACTTGTAAATGAAGTGATGCTCCATCGCCATCTTGCTACACCTCTCATTACTAATACAGTAAGAAGTGGACATCTTATTACACCCACCTGAGTTTTTTGCTTTCCCCATTTATTGGTAACTGAGCATATATAATACTGTACTTAGAAATGCATTACACTTTTTTGATGAATGTTATAAGCAGCGGCCAGCCTGCTGGTGTGACTGCTGATCTGACAGAACACCACTGCTTTTACAATTCAAAACCTAAATGTGAAAATACTGTCACTATACAAGCTCCTTTACTGTTGCAAATAAGTGTGAAATGCATAACTTTGCAAAGAGGCCTGCTTGCCGCCTTCTCACTGTATCCTTACTGTGGACGATTGTGGGGTGTAGTGAGATGGCAGCGACTGAATGTCACTTCCATTACAAGATGACGGCTGTCTCAGAACACCGACATCGGAATCGAGCAATGGTGACATTTCAGTGTTTGGTTTGAGTAAATTATTGAATTTTTTTTTTTTTTTTTCTTTGATTGTTTCAAACTTTCATACCTGGGATGTCTACTAGACTCTCTTGTTCGGACAGATTTAAGTGCGTTATTCCCAATGGCAGGGACACAATAAGAATATTGGCTGAAAATTTCTGTTCTGTGAACGATCGGCCGGTATTCTAACCGTTGATGCCCAGCAAGTAATACCCGATATTGATATTGTAAATGGAAAATTTTTGTCGTATTGTTTGCGAACGATATTCTATGTGTTGTGAAGGTCGGCAGTAAAAAAAAAATCTCTAACATATCCCGCATGAGCGGAATCTTTTTCGACCACTCGGCAGTCGCTTTTCTATGTGTTCCTTCTACAATATTAAACACATTTCTATGGAAAACCATGTACTGCTTTGACAATCACAATATTGACACAATCAGACTGCCAGGGAGGTTAAACCACTTCAGCCCCGGAAGGATTTACAACCTTCCTGACCAGAGCACTTTTTGTGTTTCGGCACTGCGTCTTTTTAACTGACAATTGCGCAGTCGTGCGACGTTGTACCCAAACAATTTGCATCCCCCCCCCCCCCACACACACAAATAGAACTTTTCTTTTGGTGGTATTTGCCTCTGCAGGTTTATTTTGCGCTATAGTGACCATTTTGAGAGAAAAATTTACTGTTATATCCCAAAAAACAAAAAAAATTTAATCAGTTTTGGCCAATATATATTCTTAAATATATTTTTGATAAAATCGCAAAAAGTGGTGCTTTTGCGCAAAAGTTGCCATGTTTACAAACCATGAGTTTTCATTTATGGCGTTTAACCACTTGCCGACCGCCGATCGGCATTTGACGGCGGCAAAGTGGTTTGTTCCCGCAAAACGCCGTCATACGACGGCGGCTGCGGGATCGAGCTTAGTGAGCGCGCGCCGCCGGAGGCGCGCTCACTGTGTTCGGGGAGGGCCAGGGAGCGGGTGCGGCGGCTTCGATTGCCGCCGGCTACCCGCGATGGGGCCCCCCCCCCCCCCGACCGGAGGTCCGTGTATGTAAACACGGACCTCCGCTCTGTGTGAGGGGGAAGGGCTGTGATCACAGCCTTCCTGTATACGAAGGCTGTGACCACTCCCCTTCCCCAGATAGTGCAGTCCCCCTACAGTTAGAACACACCCAGGGAACACAGTTAACCCTTAGAGCGCCCCCTGCAGGTTAACCCCTTCACTGCCAAAGGCATTTACACAGTAATCAGTGCATTTTTATAGCACTGATCGCTGTATAAATGCCAATGGTCCCAAAAAAGTGTCAAAATAGTCCGACAAGTCTGCCGCAATATCGCAGTACTGCTAAAAATCGCAGATCGCCGCCATTACTAGTAAAAAAAAAAACCCCAAAAATGAATTCTCATTATCCGTAAACGCGACCACTTTTGCGCAAACCAATCAATAAACGCTGATTATGATTTTTTAACGCAAATATGAGGCAGAATATATATATATATATATATATATATATATATATATATATATATATATATATATATTTATATTATTTTGATTTGTATTCTAGCAAAATAAGAAATTTGGGTTTTTTTGCAAAATTGTCGCTCTTTTTTGTTTATAGCGGCGATCAGAAATGACGCAGAGGTGATCAAATACCACCAAAAGAAAGCTCTGTTTGTGGGGAAAAAAAGGACGCAAATTTAGTTTGGGTACAACGTCGCACGACCACGCAATTTTCAGTTAAAGCGACACAGTGCCGAATCGCAAAAAGGGCTCTGGTCCTAAAGCTGGAAATCCTTCCGGGGCTGAAGTGGTTAAAAAGATTTCATTGGGACTGATATTGCGGCAGATTGGACATTGTAACACTTTTTTTGGGGACCATTGACATTTATACAGCGATCAGATCTAAAAATAGCCACAGATTACTGTATAAATGTCACTGGCAGGGAAAGGGTTAACCTGCAGGGGTAAACTGTTCCCTAGGCGTGTTCTACTGATCGGTCACTTCAGTTAGATCTGTCATGCCCCTGCCAGCCCCCAGTTAGATCACTGTCATGCCCACTGACAGAACAGGGAACTGCCCTGTTTACATCAGCAGCTCCCCCTCTAGAAGGCGATCGCATGTCGACCGGACATGGGAGTCTGCCAGACCCGTGAGCACACTTGGTCAGTGATGCGCACACGCAACTAGGGGTAGGATGAGAACCAGCTTAGAATACAGTCACGGAGACCAAAGGCATGGAGTTTTTTGAGGGGGTGGTCCACTGTGTCAAAGGCAGCAGAGAGGTCCAGGAGTAGTAGCACAGAATACTATTCTAGCCTGGGAATGGTGAGGAATTAAGTTCCAGAAGCCACACAACCCTCATGTAAAGGGGAATCTGCCTAGACTGAATCTGGATTGAGGCTGTTTCCACTATTTGCATGAGGGTTTTGTATGATGTGGCTCCTGTGACTTTTCCTTCCTCATTGGCATCTATGGAGCAAAGTCATTTTTCCCTACGTACTCTCCCAGCAGCATATAAGGGCCCACTAGAGCTTAATGGTGGCACCTGTAATTTCTTTGGTTACACAGTGAGCCCAGGAATGGTGACTCTCAAACCGTAAGTAATAGGTCTCTCCAGGTTCATTCATTGGCGGAGACAACTACCTGGAGTCCAGGTTTTAAAGGATATAGCAATGCTCCACTGCAGTGATTCTCAACCACTGACCCCATGACTATCTGCCCCAAAGCCCATATTCCATATGAGAAACTGCATGTCTTTCATATCAACTATGGATAGTTGATGGCGTTGAATGAGTAGTGAACAGCAGTGTTTTGGCAGCAAATTTCAATTGTTTTAAGACTAAAATGGTGTTTAAATTGTAATAAGCATTTCTCCAGAATTTCCAAACTCTTTATAGTCTTGGAGTAAAAAAAAAAAAAAATCTAATGTTTATGGTATTAAGGTTTGAACACTCAAGATACAGGTTTAGCTACTCTGGATGGTGGTCTGATATTGGGTATGGCCTGTAATGCACAATGCCCTGGATGTCAGAGGAGGCCTGTCAGAATGCAGTGCTCTCAGGGGAGGCCTCAGGCCTGCTGTATTTGTAATGTACCACAACTGTTATTACTGTGTAGACTCAGTCTGCTCTGGGTGCCTGGAAGCATGGTTGTCTCATCAGGAGTCGACTCGGTAGGCCTCAGCCTGGCTGGCCTTTAATGCACAGTGCTACTTGGGTCTCTGGCAGTCTCGTCGCAGTGCACTTGCTTGCTGGGAGTGGATTGCGGAAGCAGGCGGAGCTCCATGAAAAACAAAGTGCACGAGCGTTAACATTCCTGCCTCACATTTTTGGTTAACTAAAATGGATCTCATTTTGGTCAGTGGATGAAAATGTGCTGTACTTTTTTGTTTTTCATCGCTGACAAAATTCACACTGGTGAACAGAGGACTTTATTATTGGATGGAACTACATTTCTGTATAAAGGCTAGTTGTGTTCTTTGGCCTTTAACTGAGACTGACTTGTTCTAAAGTTGAGAATTGGTTACCCAAAAGTAGTTTCTTCAGTTCTTTGTGGCACTAGGAATATTGGGGGGGGGGGTGTCAATCTACCAAGATTAGAACATTCTCTACTGACCCTCACAATAAGATGGTGCTGCCACAACCACCAGCTGGGAATTGGCATTCTACTTCTTAAAAAGGTGGGCATGAAATCGCCAAAAGCCCATGCAAAGGATAACAATGTGTTTCTGTTGTGTTGTGTGTACGTCTATTGTAATTGCATGCAATTTTGGTTTTGCAGGGAGATTTGCAGCTCGGGACTTGAAGCAAACCGTTGCTGTGGGAGTTGTGAAATCTGTGGAGAGGAAGGCAAGCACTTTGGCAAGGAGACAGGCCCAGAAACCCATCCCAGTCAACTGAGGAATTAAACTGTTCTGTGTCCAAGTTTTTTTTTTTCTTTATGCAATGCAGCAGATAAAGCTGCTAATACAGTGACAAAACTGAATTATGTTAAGCCTTTTATTAAAATGCACAGCAAGCAGTAAGTGATCTGTCATTGGTCTGTCTTGTCATGAAAAGTACTTTTGTGCAGGTTTTAGCAACCTTGTGCTTACACAAAGCATCAAATGTAAGTGGAATTAAACAACTCAAGTAAAGGCCATTGTATTCCTGGCATGTCTGGAATTTTAAAAATTCCAGGCTTTAGGTAATAAGTCACATTCATTCAACTTTTGTAATGTTGAACTATTGTAGCTAATTACCCATATCTCACTTAATACAATCACCATGGAATTTTTGAGCCATATGTTGACTGCCCAAGAACCATGATGGGAGGTATAAGTTTATGGAACCACCCCAATTACATAATCCATCCTTTTGGTACCAAGATGCCTTCAACAGGTATTAATCCTTTTGCGTTGTGTGGCTAAAGGAGTAAAATGCCAGGTGCTGGGTTGTGATATTGCCAGGGGGTGGGGGGAGAGTAGGCATGTCAATGTCGCCCCCACCCCTGTAGAGTTGATTACTTCTAGGGCTTAAATTCATTTTTGTCTAGTGAAGCAGAACTGTCAGGCCACCCAACTGACTAGTTCTGAATGGTTGCACAGAACTTGGTAGGTTGTACTTCCAGAATAATTCCAGGCGTTCACATGTTTAATGTAACATACCTTGTCACAGCTGCTGAAAAACACTGAAGTCTAATCCAGTGATTTCTGGGATGCTGTGCATCTGGCCTGATACTTTATGAACACAGGTCAGCTACCTGGCCTAGGTGCCATTCAGAAAATGCAGAGCATGTCACCACCCTGCCTCTGTACCTCTTCCAATCAGAATGCTTTGCATTCATTCAAAAAAAAAAAAAGCAAACCTTTCTCTGGCAGCTGACCAGCTGTGTTCAGATGCAGGAGAGGCTGCCTGGCCTGTGACCCAGAAGCAAGTGAAGGTCACGGAATTAGCAGTGTTTACTTCAGTACTAGTGGCATTGACCAGGTATGTCGTACATGGTTACACTGGCCCACCCACATACCAATGCCTGTAAGTTTGTTTTGTTTTTTTTTTTTTTTTCTAAGCAGCAGTTTTGGAATTTAACAATTCATCTTAGAATACTGCTTTGGATTCCTTTTTAAATTTTTATTACACCCACATGCATATTACATTTAAAAATTAGGTTCATATATTGCCAAATTAAAATGCTTGTAAAGGGCTTTTTTAGGGCACTTGTTGTTTAGCCTCAGGATTTTTGTTTTTCCCTCTAAGGTTTTGATCTGTGGAAGGAGCTTGTGCAGCCATGTGACCTGGGGGGGGTGTCAGGAATATGTTAACGGAATTAAACATTTTTAAACATGAAAGCAATGCTTGCTACTTCATGGATCTTGCCACAAATCTGTAGTGTATCTTGGGTGCCCCCATGTGACTACACATGCAGGGAGGCTCAAAGGTTGCAATGGACAGCAGAGGTCCACTGTTGTCTATTTGAATAAGGTGGGAGTAGCTCTGGTAGTCAAATGGTTGGGGGGGAAAAAAAAAATCAAGCAAAACTCATAAAAAAAAAAAAGCATTGCTTACATGTGTTTAATGTTTACATTTTAGAAAAAAAAAATCATAACTGCCAGCACTCTGACCACTTATTCACATAGAAAGCAATGATAAATGGCACAGCTGACAATCCTTGAGCTGCCCTGCAGGAGTGCCACATGTGGTTAATTGCTGTGGAGGAAAGTTAAGTTTCTTGGCTTCTATATAAAATTTGGAGCATACAGAGTGGCAATGTTGAGTGTTGCCACTCTGAATAGCAAACTCCAGCTAACTACTACCAAAACATGGACTTTCAACAGACTAAAATGCACACAGTGACATCTTAAAATCTCAGGTTCTGTGTTTAGTGACAAGGCCTCATGCACACAGGATGTTTTTACAGCAGCTGTTTTTAGCTTCAACCTTTTTCCTACAGTCAATGAACTCCCCATCATGTTATCCTATGTTTAAACATATAAAAATGCAGCGCTAGTGAGACAAGTGAGGTTATATATCAAATGACAGTGATGCCGATACTTGTGTCAAACAAATCCTGACCATTAGTCTTTAACATATGTGAGTCCAAATGAATGATCAATATTGAGTGAATATAATATCCTGACTATTATAGTCTTTTAAATATGCGAGTCCAAGTGAATAGTCAATAATAAGTGAATATCCCACAAATTGGTGATAAACATGAATCCAATCTGGAACTTCAACTACAAGATCTATAGAATAGCCTGCTTACCAGATACTGGTAAGGAACCAGCAAAATCTGAACACAATTCGGTTCAGAGGGCGATCTCAGTATCCACCAAGGAGGCTCCTCAGTATTCAGAGTATCTCTGCAGTGTGTTGGAATGATCTTGGGATTGCCCTTCAACTTTGGTTCATATGCTGAATGACTCAGTGGATATAAAGAGAAGGGAAAACCCCCATAGTGTAATACCGTTTAAACACTTTTACTTAAAAAAGGTTAAAAACGGTATTACACTATGGGGGTTTTCCCCTTCTCTTTATATCCACTGAGTCATTCAGCATATGAACCAAAGTTGAAGGGCAATCCCAAGATCATTCCAGCACTCTGCAGAGATACTCTGAATACTGGGGAGCCTCCTTTGTGGATACGGAGATCGCCCTCTGAACCGAATTGTGCTCAGATTTTGCTGGTTCCTTACCAGTATCTGGTAAGCAGGCTATTCTATAGATCTTGTAGTTGAAGTTCCAGATTGGATTCATGTTTATCGCCAATTTTTGTGGGATATTCACAATTTATTTATATTCACTTATTGACTATTCACTTGGACTCATATAATTAAAGACCATTAATAGTCAGGATATTATATTCACTCAATATTGATCATTCATTTGGACTCACATATTTTAAAGACATAAATATCAGCATCACTGTCATTTGATATATAACCTCACACTTGTCTCACTAGCGCTGCATTTTTATGTTTAATCCTTGTCACAAATTGATCAGTTTGTTGTGTGTGCTTCTGGTACTTTTTTTTATTTCTTTTTTTTTTTTCACACTGGGGGAGTGGGTTTTCACCTTTTATTTTATCTTATGTGTCCATGCACCCATAGGCTGTTTATTGGCTGGGATGTCTTTGAGCTGTAAAACAAATGCCAGACTAGTGGGTTCTGAGATACATTTTTCAGCTGTAAAAACCCTCAAATGCATGGCTCACAATCTTTTTGATCCATTGGAAAAAGAGAGTAAAAATACTGCTGAAAAAATGCTAGTGCAGTAACACAGGAAATACTCACTACAAAGCTATTGATGTATTTAGAAAGTTGTTTAATGTCCTGTGAGGTATAAGTGCTGGCCATTTTAAGCACATGATCCCTATCAGCCAATCTAAACTCCTGATCGTCCACAGTGCTGACATGACCAGGGGCCTTAGTCCATACTGATCACGTGGGTTTTTTTTTCGATTCGCTGATGGTAAACGTCTCCATTCACTAAATGTGTTCTTTATCACAAATATCAAGTGATGCTCAAAGGCAATGTATAGCAGCTTTATATATTTTATCATGGCCAAGACTAGCATTGGAAAATATTTTCTTTTGCCAGGTAAATACAAAATCTTAATATGCAATCTTTTTAAGTATACAACCACAGCACTTCCTTGCAGATGTTGCCTTAGCGCTTGCTAAAAAGCCAGCTGCCTAAGGAGCTCACGCTGAATTAACTCT
This sequence comes from Glandirana rugosa, assembly GCA_018402905.1. NCBI lineage: Eukaryota > Metazoa > Chordata > Amphibia > Anura > Ranidae > Glandirana > Glandirana rugosa. The sequence continues at coordinate 1,505,591 of BLSH010238282.1, forward strand.
CCACCTGCACCAACAACTCAGACCGTTCCATACATAGTATGATACTCTGTATATCCTGTGAGGGAAAAAAAAAAATCCACAATTTTTAGTGTTACCCCCTCCAAACTCCACTCCTGCATAGCTACATTAGTCCAAGAATATTTGGCATCTGATGCACTAAGTGGTTCAAATGCCTGCCTCTCCAACTGCTTACTGTGGTTCTGCATGCAAGGTCACTACTAAATGCATAACAGTAGGGATGCTGAAGATTCTTTGGACTGTGTACATTTACAAAATTTGTAGTCTGGCTGAGGGAGTTGTAAGCATTCATGTCTCTCTCCCTCCCCCCCCCCCTCCCTAAGAGTTGTTAAAATATTGAAGATATGCAGAGAAAGGCGCTTCTAAGTGCAATATCTCAATGTTATTAAAAACAGGATTACAGAGTAAACAGGCTCATCACTGTATGACATCCTCCTGAGATGGTATACCGTGTTACTGTGCTGGCCAGCAGCTGGAGGAGCAAGATCACTACCTTGGCACACAGGCAGATGTGACATCAGCAAGGGGTGGTGTCTAGTTTTGGAGCATGCTCAAAGGCTTTCTTCTAATAAAATTGCTGACATACTGCACTTAGAAGGTCCTTTCTCTGCATATCTTTGTCTATCCAGAGCCGCCTTCTCTCCTGTAAGTGTTGCTTGAGTGCCTGTCAGCTTGCTATCCTGATATTTTGAATGTACTATATATAGGACCAGGTAACTCATACACTTAAAACTCTTCAAGCTGAGCATCCAGGGGGAGGAAGAATTGGTGACCACTGTCACATGATCGGAAACCAGTCCCACTAGTTACCGATCTAAGTCTGGACCAAAAGTGTGCGCTCAGCAACACATGCGGCGTGTGGGCATTAATGGCCACCTATTTGCCATCGTGCATATGTTGGACTTTAATATGGGGGGGGTTAAGAAAATTTGTTGAGGATTATTCAATGTGACAACCTAAGGGCTTTTTTTTTTCCCCCATTTTATCTGATTGACATACTTCTGAGATCATTCAGAATGCATGACCAGGCACATCTGATCTGCTATAAAGTTGATCTTCAGTTTGTTTAGGCCAAGTTGGCCCAAGTGAAATATTTCCTACACTAAAGCCTCGTACACATGATGCAAATATCTGGACGACTGAATGTCCTTTTTTTTGTTTGATGCTTGTCTCATGTCGTAAGTGAAGAGCGTACAAACAATACAAAAATTTTCATACGACAGAATTCAACGTAATGTGTTGAATAGTTTGTATGCATTTTTTAGTTTGTGATCATACAATTTTTGTACAAAAACCATACTAATGATAAGAAAATCAGACGTTGAGTTGCCGTGCGAAAACATTTTACAAGTCTGCACATTCTGCTTTTGTCTTACGAAAAATCAAAATCGGCTGTCGAAAGGCGCATACTAATGGTAAGAATTTCAGATGAGCGGCCGTCAAATGAAAATTCCCATCCGAATTTCACATCATGTGTATGGGCCTTTAGGCCCCCTTCACACACATGGACACTCCATTCTTCTCTATGGAGCGACGGATGTCACGCGGTGACATGTCCGATGACATCCAATCCGCTTAATACAGATGGATGGAAACCCTATTTTCCATCTGTCGATCGGATGAAAACGGACAGGCGGATTTGTTTTCAACCGATCCCCATAGAGGAGAGCGGGGGCTTTGACAGGTCCGTCTGTGCACAGTGAGCATAGACGGACCCCTGTCATCCGCTGGCTCAGCGGGGATTAACAGATCGATCCCTGCTGAGCAGTGGAGTCTGTCAAAATGGACTCTGCTAGTGTGAAAGAACCCTAACAGATGTGCGCTGTATAAACATGTAGCCTCAGCTACATACAGTATACAACACTTTGTTCCACGTATGGAACAAAAGCAAGTCAGAGTGGTGTTCAGCCATTCTTAGGAATCTTTGTATTCTCTGAATACAAAGCTTCCTCTGATTGACATCATAATCTCTGCTTCAACCAATCAGTGGAAGCTTTGAAGTGTTTCATTCTTAAAAAAAATGATTGTGCTGAGTTTTGTATATGTCTCTGAGACTCTGGCTTGCAGGACAGCAATTTCAAGATAATTTGAGTAAAAGGCAGGTTTTGTTTAAGCCCCTCCCACTCAATTGTGGACCCACCCACAGCTCGCTGTGGTGCGTTACATTACTATTCTACTTAAGCTACCCTCTCTCTTTCACTCTCCCCTATTTATTTTATTTAATTTTTTTAAACAAAAAATTGCTTGTTTTCATTTTATTTATTCCCAAAAAAGCCAACCAAAATCCTCAGCACCAGGCCCAGGATGCTCTTAATCCAGTCCTGACAGAGACTCTTTGAATGGCTTAGCAACAAAAGAATCCCTTTAGATCAGGGGTGTCAGACTCCATTTCATTGTGGGCTGCATCAGCATCATGGTTGTCCTCAAAGGGCATTGCTATCTGTAAGACTAAAGCAGTGGTTCTCAACTCCGGTCCTTGGGACCCCCCAACAGGCCAGGTTTGCAGGATAACTGAAATACATCACAGGTGATATCATTTGCTGCTCAGTGATTGCAGCATTCTAGTCTGCATCTTCCCAAGGTAATCCTGAAAACCTGGCCTGTTGGTGGGTCCTGAGGACCGGAGTTGAGAACCACTGGACTAAAGCAATTTATGCAGGGCTTTATTTCTCACTTATAAAGTTCAGGAACTCAATCATGTGCGCCCCCACCGAACTGCATCGAACGGTGGTTGTGGCCAAATGTACACTTACATTGGGAGGATCTTAAAGAGGCAATATGCATTATGTGGGGGATGTGCTATAAACAGTGTGCAGTGTTGAGGAGTGCGCTACATACAGAGTGCAGGGGCTGCTTTCGGCCCACGGGCCTTTTGTTTGACACGTGCTTTAGATGATGTGAAAATGTTGACAACTGTCGCAAATAAATTGAGCACTTGTGTAATATTGTAGCCTAGGGCATCGTGAACTTTGTTATAAGAAGAAAAAAAAAAAAACAGGTTTTGTTTGTTGTCACTTTATACATTTTATTTATAATATGGAATGAATAATAAAAATAAACTAGCAACTTAAAAATAGTGAATACTGTACCATATTTTTAAACTCTTTGCAAGGGAGACTTCACATTCAGCACGTCACTGCTCTTACATACGTCTAATATTTTTGTTAATAAATAATAAAGTCTAAATTGGTCACTCCTGGATGCTTTACACTGTTGTTCTGAAAGTATTCTTTAAAGTCCTAGCTTAAAAAAAGTACTAGAAAATATAAATAAAAGTTTTTACATGCAGAAATGATGTGCCTTAAATACTAATATGTAAAATACAAAAGTGCAAAGAAATGAGAAAAAAGTAAGAAAAATAGCTGCCAATGTATTCTCACATACCATTACACTTTATGCAAAAATAAAAAAAAGTGATAAATCTGATGTGCAGATTTTTAAAAAAAATCCTAACTAACTCGTCACACTAAAGACACCAAAAGATTAGTAATTAATGTGATTCGCCAATATGTCTTACAAAAAAAAAAAAAACTAAATATAAAGAAAATATAATTCATGAAATAAATGTTTTGTTTTTTTTGTAGTAAATGGTTACCAAAAAAGAAGTGATATTTTTGTTATGTGTGCACTTTTTTTTTTTTTAGACTTCCAGTAAATGCAATAAAAAAAAAAAAAAAAGCAAAACTAAAATATGTACAACACTGCTTAAAAATTAAAAGGAATGCATGCAGATATATAAAAATGGCAACAACTTCCACTAATATAATTGTTCTTAATGTAAAAAAAAAAAAAAAAATTTTTTTTTCTTACATGTTCCTAATGGGTCACTTAACACTAGGAAACTGACAACAAACTGTCTGTATGTAATGTGACGATTTGCCCTGGGCGGTCGGGCCTTGCAATAGTTCATATGATTGCATGGCTGAAGCCAATGCTTTCCCATGAAAGGACAACGCACCCCTATCCACAGAAAAAGTAATAAAAACACAGAAATTGAGACTAGAACAAACTAGAGACCCCACCAGCATTGGAATTTAATACCTTTTGTTTACGATTCAATAACTTTCTAGATGACCGACAATACACAGAAGTCAATTTCAACATCTAGGAATAATTTATGGTACACTTTAAATAAAATAAGAACAAAAGATTTCTTTATACACAGGCGTTCATATTTATTTCCGCGAGGCTGACCGCCTCCCTGATTTGATCCATGTTAGTAATAAGTAATACTGTCTATTTCAAATAAATTCTCTCTACTGGAAAAATATTCCCCTCCATCTGTTTTTTTTTTTTTTTCAGCTACAGAACAAAGTATAGGACTTACAGTTATATTCCTGTTTCAAGTATTCCAGAATTCTTTTTGTTGTTGCTGTTGTTGGTTTAGAAATCATGCATAATGTAAACAGACTAATATTGTTTAGCAGTCATTAAAGTCCGATGAAGTCAACCGGATTTGTCGTATTTTATATATATGTATAGTATTTATATATATATGTATATACTTCTAATAAAAGAAGCTTTTAGATAGAAATATATCTTTTTTTTTTAAACTACTTGTAGCAAAGTGACAATAAAGGATGTTGGCGGAAGTTCCAAACGAATGAATACAGAGCACAGAAACACGGTCAATACTTGAGATTTCGAGAAAACTATTCAGGATGTTATTTTCTGCAATAAATAACACGGCGGCTCGAATGCTCGTGAAAGGTGAAGTGACGGGTTGGTTGCGGGTTGTGTTTTAATTTTTTCTTGCCCTTGTTGTGGCATCTAGTACTGTAACTAAAACCCAAGACGGGACGGGGCAGAAATAGTTTGGACACAACGAGAGCTGGAACAGCACAGGCTGACAGGAGGGCGTGAAAAGTGCTGAAGGCCAAGGAAATGGTTCTATAGTGCCCGAGGAACCGGGCTTGTTCGGCTACTGTAATACTGACAGAATCTGGAGTAAGATAGCACGTTTACAATACACAGAATGGAAGGTACTGGATGAAGTGGTGATGGTAGCTTATATACAGTACAAGGAAGCAGACATAGAGCAGCAAGCTGGCTACAAGCCTGGGCTTGGGCAATGGTAGATCTGTGACATCAGAAGTCCTATTCAGACAAGATGTGTACAAAAGACACTGGGAAGACTCCTTTCCTATCTGGTTGTCCTTCAATGTGGCCGATCTATGGAGAAACGAATAAAAGCGATTAAACTTTCATGTAAATCAATTAAAATGAGCAAATGGTAAAAAAAATGAACAAAGGTTTTACTTAACCACTTTCTGCCCATCATATAGCAGAATGATGGACAGAAAGTGGTTTCACTATCCTGACTGGGTGTTATATGGCGTCCAGCAGGATAAGCCTCTAGTGCGCGCCCGCGCCGATCGGTGGTGTGGTGTGTCTGACACACCACATCTCCGATCCCGGTAAAGAGCCTCTGACTTAAGCTCTTTACCATGTGATCAGCTGTGTCCAACTGACAGGCGCGACCGGGGGGGGGGGGGTGGGGGGGGGGATCAGCGCATTGATTATCAGTGCAGACCCATTGAGGATGCCCACTGGAGACCATCAGGTGAGCCCACCAGGGATGCCAATCAGTGCCCATTAGGATGCCACTCTGCGCCCATTAGTGATGCCTGTCAGTGCCTCCTGATCAGTGCTGCCTATCAGTGCAAGCAGTGCCCATAGTGCCACCTATCAGTGCCTCATCATCAGTGCCAATCAGTACTGCCTCATCAGTGCTCAGCAGTGAGGGAGAAAACTAACTTATTTACAAAGTTTTGTAACAGAAACTAAGAAAAACTTTTTATTTTCCAAAATTTCTATTTTTATTTGGAGCGCAAAAAAATAGAAACCCCAGCGGTGATCAAATACCACCAAAAGAAAGCTCTATTTTTGGGGGAAAAAAATGATAAATTCTTGTTTGGGTACAGTGTAGCATGACTGCGCAATTGTCATTCAAAATGTGACAGCGTTGAAAGCTGGACAGGGCAGGGAGTGGGTGAAAGTGCCCAGTATTGAAGTGGTTAACCTGTTGCCAACCGCCCGCCGTGGCCTGATGGCGGCAACTTGGTTCGATATTGCAAATATGACGCAGGTGACGGCGACGTCACTCCAGGGCGAACACAGAGCAGGTAGGGCGGACTCGATGTCCGCCGGCTACCAGTGATTGTCCCCCCGGAGTGACAGAACAGAGGTTTGTGCATGTAAACACGGATCTCCATTCTGACAGGGGAAAGGAATGTGATCACAGGCTCCCTGTGTATGGGAGCCGCGATCACTGTCCTCCCTCAGCCCCCATACAGTTAGAACACACACAGGGAACACAGTTAACCCCTTAGAGCGCCCCCTGCAGGTTAACCCCTTTACTGCCAATGGCATTTACACACTAATCTGCATTTTCATAGCACTGATCGCTGTATAAATGCCAATGGTCCCAAAAAAGTATCAAAATGGTCCGACATGTCCGCTGCAATATCGCAATCCTGATAAAAATCGCAGATCGCCGCCATTACTAGTAAAAAAATAAATAAACAAAAACCCCATAAATTAATTCTCATCATTCGTAAATGTGGCAACTTTTGCGCAAACCAATCAAACGCCGATTGTGATTTTTTTTCCCCAAAAATATGAGGAAGAATATAAATTGGCCAAAACCGATGAAAAAAAATTTTCTCTTTATTTTTTTTTTTTTGGATTTGTATTATAGTAAAAAGTAAGAAATATTGTTTTTTTTGCAAAATTGTCTCTCTTTTTTTGTTTATAGCGGTGATCAGAAATGATGCAGAGGCGATCAAATACCACCAAAAGAAAGCTCTATTTGTGGGGAAAAAAAGGACGCACATTTTGTTTGGGTACAACGTCGCACGACCACGCAATTGTCAGTTAAAGCGAAGCAGTGCCGAATCGCAAAAAGTGCTCTGGTCGTAAAGTGGGAAATCCTTCCCGGGCTGAAGTGGTTAAAGTAGAATTATACGCAAAACTTTTTTTCTCATTTTGGATAGAGTAAAATAGGGTTATAATCCCCGTTAGATTTTTTTTTTTCGCCCTCTGCATCCCATTGCAGAGATTTCCCTTCACTTCCTGTCATATAGCCAAACGGGAAGTGAGAGGAAATCCCTGTAAATTAAGGGAATTTCTTGGGGACCCCCCCTGTCCCTATTGGAAGATTTCACCTCTATTACTTTTCTCGGGACAATGTTCAGTCAGAATTGGTGACCTGTCAGATTAGGTAACAGAAGTAACGTTCCATCACTACACCGCAACGGCCATCTTGGTACAGCCCACATTTGGCTGCAGTAAGCCTGTAGTCAGAAGGGGGCAGTGGACATCTTTTTACACCCACCCAAGTCTTGCATTTCACACTTATTTCTTTACCAGTAAATAGCTAATGCAGTGAAAGACAGTATTTTGCAATCCGTCAGACTGTTTTGATGTTGAATTGTAAAAGCAGCGGTGTTCTGTCAGATTAGCAAACCTGTGAGATCAGCAGGCTCGTCCCTGCTTTTAAAATTCAACATCGAAACAGTGTGACGGATTTCAAAATACTGTATTTCACTATAGAAGCTCAGTTTACTGTTAAAAATAAGTGTGAAATGTATGGGTTGGCTGGGTGTAAAAATATGTCTGCTGCCGTGTTCTGACTGCAGGCTTACTGCGGAGTGTAGCAAGATGGCCATCACGATGTTGTGACGCAACGTCACTTCCATTACCAATTCTGATGGGTTGCTGATTCTGACGGAACACCAGCTCAAAATTTGGAGTTTTCTTATACTTTCACTTTCAATGATAATAGTAAACAATACAAATTGAGGGAGTGAATCTCCTTAACTGTGGCTGAGATAGCAATAAAAACTGACAGGGGTTCAAATCCCTCTGCACTCTGTCCGAAATTAAAAGAAAAAAAGTTTTGTCTTTAGTTATACTTTAAAGCGGATCTTCACTCTAAAAAATTAGAACTACAAATATTGTAGCTGCTGACTTTTCTTAAAAAGACACTCGCCTGACCTGGGATCCAGCGCCATCCTCACCCAGGCTAGTTCACTGCTAGTCTTCAGGTCCCCGGCGCCAGCATCTTTAGTGTGGGAAGCTTGTGGCTTTACAGCCAGCTTCCTACTGCGCATGCACCAGCTGCACTTTGTGAAAGGTCCTGCAACCTTCTGGGACCTGTGATGTGTCCCGGAAAGCTGCGAGTGAAGAGAGGGGGAGGCAGAACTTGTCAGGTTTTTTTTAAATGACAAGTACAGATCGTACCTCATTTGTTTGGCATACGGATGAATACTGTATGAATAGCTGTACGGTTTAGGAGATATTCCCCCTCCAAGCAGCTGCGACATCACGGCCGTGTATGTCCTGGCGCATGCGCCGTGATGTCTCGGCGAAGGCCCAGTGCATAGCACCGGACCTTGCCGGAAAGACGGGCTCCCGCGTGCATGCGCAGGAGTGATGTCTCCGGCTGTCACAGTGCCGGAGCAGCGTAACCGGAAGCAAGATCTGAGCGAAGATGTCCGCTCCCTCAGAGGGGACCAAGCAGCCCGGCCGGATCTTTGTTCCAAGGTGAGTATATCATAATGAGCTAGTATGCGGTGCATAATTATGCTTAATATGCTATTGTTTTGCAGGTTTTTTTTTTTCCCCTGGGTATACAACTGCTTTAAGGGTCCTTTCACACCTGCATGTCCATTTTCAGCAGGGATCGCTCTGCTGAGCCGGTGGATGACAGGTCCATTTCCGCTCACTGCGCAGAGGCGGACCTGTCAGAGTCCCGCTCTCCCATAGGGGGGATCGGAGGAAAATGGATCCTCCTGTCCGTTTTCATCCAATCCGCCAGACGGATGGAAAATAGGGTTTCCATCCATCTGGATTTAGCATCTTAGTGGACATGTCACCACTGACATCCGTCACTCCATAGAGGTGCATGAAGCGTCCGTTCAGGTCCTCCTGAAAAACTGAAAGGAAGACCTGAACGATCCGCATGTCTGAAGGACCCCTAAGCTTCGAAGCCAGCAGTGTGGATTTTATTTTTATTTTTTAGCTTTTAAAGGCCCTCAGTTTGCTTTTTGATGAATAAAACCGTTTGTTACACAGCTCAATGACTCATCCTTTATAGGTTCAGTCTCGGGTTTTAGTTACACCGTTCTTCAAAGCAAGCATCTGATGTATTGTCTTCTAAGCTTAACTATATTGCTCTGGAAATCCTTGGTCATGCACTATATGAATATAAAACATGTAAATTTGGAATACATGCACACAAACTGTATATATGTAAAACAAATATTTTATATAAAAAAAAATTCTACACACACACCCTGATGATCAGCCATAATATTTATGACCACTGAAAAGTAAAGTGAATAACACTGATTATCTCATGGCTATGGCATCTGACAGTGGGTGGGATATATTAGGCAGTAAGTGAACATGTTGTCCCTGAAGTTAATGTGTTGAAAGCATAAAAAATGGGCAAGAGTAAGGATTTGAGTGACTTTGACAAGGGCCAAATTTTAATAATGGCTGGACGACTGGGTCAGAGCAACTCAACAACTGCAGCTCTTGTGGGATGTTCCCGGTCTGCAATGGTTTAAGGAAGGAAAAACAACAAACAGGGCCAAGGCTCATTGATGCATGTGGGGAGAGAAGGCTGGCCAGTGTAGTCCAATCCAACAGAATAGCTACTGAATGCTGCTTCTAATAGAAAGGTGTCAGAATACACAGAGCATCGCAATTTGTTGTGTACGGGGCTTCTTAGCCTCAGGCCAGTCAGAGTGCCCATGCTGACCCCTGGCCACAGCCAAAAGCGCCTACAATGAGTACATGATGATCAAAACTGGACTACAGAGCAATGGGAGATAGTGATCTGGTCTGATGAATTGAAGTTCAGTTGACATGGCCTCCAAATTCTCCAGATTTCAATCCAATTGAGCATCTGTGCGATGTGCTGAAAAAACAAGTCCGATCTATGGACGCCCCACTTCACAACTTACAGGACTTACTAAAGCAGTAGTTCAGAAATCTATCCCTCAATGGATTATGGTTGGTGGTCATAATGTGACGGCTGATCAGTGTATATAGCCCCTCGCACCAGTTCCCAACAAGTTGTGCAAAGTTAAAGATACTTACCCACCACTCCTGGTCCTCTTCACCTGTCACTATGATGACCTCTCCCTCTGCAAACGTCAGCTCATCATCATTGTCCGCTTGGCAGTCATAGATTGTCTTTACCCTTTTCATCTTGAGTTTCCCCTGAGGATGACACAAAGACAATTACCAAATGTAAGAGAACACCAGTAAACACATTTTTTTTCCTATCTTGAAACAGAATGAAAGGTAAACATGGGTTGCCACCAATTTCCACATATATTTCATCATCCACAAATGGAAACTTAAAAAAAAAGAAAGGAAAGTCATCAATAAATGTGTTCTGTAGTACCCAATACGATTCCAGCTTGTGCTATGTATAGAGCAGGCTTGAAAATGAATGGAAGACTCTTACTGACCGCTATGGAACAGATTTCCTCCCACATTCTGAAATTATATACATATACCAATTTTATCTCTAACATTTGCTTGGTAAACGGTTATATAGTTTCTCTATTTTACATCACTGGTATAATTGTACAACAATAAGGCCTCATTCACACAGGACTTTTTTTGACCGATTTTCAGCAGCTGTTTTCAGCTGCAGATGTTTTTTTCTACAGTCAATAAACCCTCCATGATGTTACCCTATGTGTTCATGCACACATAGGCTGTTATCAGCTGTTTTTAGCAGTGATGTTTTTGAGCTGTAAAAAAACCCCAAGAGCTGAGGGTTAAATTGGACGTTTTTCAGCTTTAAAAATTTTCAAACGCTTAAAAATGTCCAAAAATGCCCAAAAACGCTCAAAAACGTCAATCCTCAACGGTTTTTAACGTTTTAGACCAATTGGAAAAAAAAACGCGAAAAAACGGCGGTAAAATAACGCTGGTAAAAGCTGAAAACATCCCTGATAAGCTACTGACGTTTTTTGGGCTGTTTTTTTAAAGTCCTGTGTGCATGAAGCCTAATGGCTAAGAGTCACCTCTCTCAAGGTGAGAGTCCTGCTCTCTTCTCTCTGCAGGAAAGGGAAGACATTTTCCAGTCTTGCAATAACTAGAATTTACTAAACATAAAGGTAATGTATGACTTCCAAAAGCCTGATTATTTGCAAGCATTGTCTACCAGGAGTATCGTTTCTAGTTTAGCCACCTATCTACTGCTCTATCTTTTTAATGACGGATCAACGGTCTTTCATTTATCCAGTGCTGATAAACGTTTGAAAAATAGCTGTCGGGCGGCGGATCCGCCCGGTGATTGCTGTGTTTTGAGCAGACAGATGGGACACACACAAATACTGTACCCAGCTGATCCGAGGGGCTGGGTACCATGTGATCGCTGTGATTTATCAAAATAGCAATAGCATGGTATTATTTACAGTGCCAACTCCCCCCACCCCCTTCCCAACAGGGCGAAGAGAGGGAATTTGTGAATGGGACAGAATGAATGGGTCAGCAACTGCAGATCCGTTGCAATTTTTGTATGTCACACGCTATACGAGCAGCAGTTTTTCAAACACTATTTTTTTGAAAAAAAAAAAAAACATTTTAATAAATCAATAAAAAAAAAATAAAAAAAGTGAAAGATAATGTTACACTAAGAATATAGATACCTAATGTGTCACACTTTAAAATTGCGCACGCTCATGGAATGGCGACAAACTACTGTACTTAAAAAATCTCCACAGGTGAGGTACATGGACTGTGGCAGAGTGGCCTTTAAGAGCAAAATCACATACCTGTACATCATCACTGTTGTGGGCTCTGGGGCACGCGCCATCAGAGCCGCGCTCCTGCTGTTATTGGACACAGCAGGAGCCAATCAGCGGGTCTGGTGGCTGCAATGCCTGCCAGGACCCGCTGATCGTTCAGAGGAGAGACAGAAGGGAGGTATGTAAACAAGGTAGACCACCGTTCTGTGAGGGAAGAAAATGGAGATCTTGTGTTTCTGCTAAGCAGAAACACGGATCTAGGTTTTTCTACCGTGTCAGCATTCCCCCACCAATTAGAAAGCTCGCCCTAGGAGCACACTTAACCCTTTGATTGCCCCTGATGTCAACCCCCTTCCCTGCCAGTGTCAATCATAAAGCGACAGTGCTTTTTTTTTTTTTTTAGCACTGATCACTGTATTGGTGTGACTGGTTCCCAAAAAGTGCCACTTTGTGTCAGATTTGTCCACCGCAATGTGGCAGTCCCACTAAAAATCGCTGACCGCTGCCAAAAAAATTACATAAATCTATCCTATAGTTTGTAGACGCTATAACTTTTGCTCAAATCAATCAATATACGCTTATTGGGATTTTTGCCAAAAATATGTAGCAGAATACACATTGGCCTAAATTAGATTTTTTACTTTTTTTATTGGATGTGCTTTAGAGCAGAAAGTAAAACAATTTTTTTTATTTTTTCAAAATTGTCGCTCTTTTATTGTTTATAGCACAAAAAATAAAAAAGCACAGAGGTGATCAAATACCACCAAAAGAAAGCTCTATTTGTGGGGGGGGAAAAAGAAAGAAATTTTATTTGTGTACAATGTTGCACGACCACGCAATTGTCAGCTAAAGTAACACAGTGCCATATTGTAAAAAATGGCCTGATCATGAAGGGGGGTAAATCTTCCGAAGGTTAAGTGGTTAAAGCGTTTGTTAACCCCAAAAAAATGCTGCTCCTGTCTCTTTAATGTGCAATTAGCAGCATGGTGCTTTTTAAATTATCCCTCTGTATCCCCTAAAATACCCGTTTGATAATGCCAGGTCCTGACTCCCCCTGTATATAGCTTATCTTGAGAGCTCCGTGGTCTATGCAGGCTATGTCACTCCCAGCTCTCCTATCTCCTGTGTGCCTGTCTTCAACTCCCCCTTCCCTCTTCCTCTCATAGCTTCTCCTCTCTGCTCACCCATGTCAGTGTTATATCAGAAATATTCTTATCTATATAGATAACACAGCATTGCTCTCTCTCTCATGCTGACTTCAGCCCCTCCCTCAGGAACTCTGAGCTGAGACAGAAAAGCTGAAAAAACAACAACTGATCCTATAAGAAGGTGTGTTATCTATACAGAGAAGTATATATATGTTATAACACAGACAAGAGGCAACTTCTTGTTATAATACAGAGCGGATGGGAACTTTTTATACAAGTGGCTTAACAAACACTTTAAACTTGTGATTGTTGTGAAAATTGGGAAATCATGCTTGGCAAAAAATCTGCCAGTTTATAAGTAGCCCAAAGAACAACCAACCCAGAACACTTGGTAGATGTCAGGAAAAACTCACCGTATTGATTTTGCGAGGAAGTGGCACTGGCATTTCTGGAAGAGGTGGCGGACCGTCGCTGGAAGCTTCGGAAGCCTGCTTCTGCACAGGTGCGTGATCTGCTGGCTGGGAGTTTTGTACCACCTCCGGTGGCTGAGAATTTTGGTTCGTCTCTGGTGTATGAGGCTTAGGAGATGCCTCTACTACGGGTGCCTTGGGCGGCAGGTCTCCCAGAATGGGTTTGGGTGGAAGATCTTTGAGTTGTGGCTTTGGAGGCAGGTCTCCCAGCTGTGGTTTTGGTGGTAGATCTCCCAGTTGAGGCTTAGGAGGCAATTCTCCTGGCTTTGGTGGTAGGTCTCCCATGTGTGGCTTCTGTGTGAATTCTGAAGGCTGTGGTTTTGGAGGAAGATCTGCAAGCTGCGGTTTCTGTGGAGGGTCTCCTGGCTGTGGAGTTTTCTGGAAGATGTCTGGCTGCTGGTTGTATTTGTCCATCGAGAGATGATGAGTGGTATCAATCTTTCTAAGTGCCACTTGAAAGAGATTTGAGGGACAAAATGATCAGTCTATAGCATTTAAATAAATTTTTTTTAAATTTAATTTATCATTATGATTGCAGCAGTTACAGAGAAGGTTCATATGCTTTGTGTGTATGGAATTTGCAAGTCATTATTCCTATATGGACAAATATGTCATAGTGGTGCACCGAATGGAAATTTTGGTGCCGAAACCAAAAATATACTTAGCCGAAAACCGAAAAGGACAGTTTTTAAAAAATATTTATATTTTTATATACAATTGCCATATGCAGCCTACCTGTGCCTGGGCCGTGGAATTTTGATAGCTGTCCTGCTCACATCCGACATCACAGCAGAGTTTTGAAAGCTAGTCTCTGCAATCAGTTATATTACATCTTCCTCTGTTGCATAAAGCGACACCCCTGCAATGAGCGGCACCCGGGGCGGACCCCGCCCCCTTTTCGGTATCGGATTTTTTCCCGCTTTTGGCTGATAACGAAAACACCGGTTTCTGCCGATAATTTTCGGTAGCCAAAATTTTGGTGCACCTCTAGTCATTGTCATTATTATTACTATTATAAAGAGAATGTTACATACACACTATGTGGGCAAAGGCCTGTGGACACCAGAGAATCACACAAACCTGGCCCCTCCCACCTGCCTCCAGAGCAAGCAGTTCAAAGCAGGCTCGCGTCCAAGCTGTACATTCCCACACAGAGCCGCGGCTTGGCCCCGCCACCTCTCTCTCCTGATGGAGCCAATGGCTCCCGCTGCTGTCTCACCCAATGAGGAGGCAGAGTCCCCAGAGAGCCTAGGCACTCGTGCACATTGCTGGATAGAGATGGGACTCAGGTAATTATTAGGGAGGGCTGCTGCACGGAGGAGGTTTTTTACCTTCATGCATAGAATGCATGACGGTAAAAAAAAAATTGAGCCTTTACAGCCACTTTTAACGTCTTTTCACTGAAGGGTACTATTAATGCTACAGCATAAAATATATTTTAGACAGTCCTGTAATAACAGTTTGGAGAAGGCCCCTTTCTGTCCCACAAGGACTGTACCACCCCTGTACACACAGTCAGATCCATGAAGACATGGTTTGGTGAATCTGGTATAGAGCAGGGCTCCTTAAACCTTTTAATCTGATGACCCAAAAAAGAAATTTGTACTACTGTGAAGAGAATTCTTACCAGCATGCTTGCAAAGCCATACAAAGACAAATAATGACGATATAATAAAACCATGATTAAAGCAGTATTAAACCCAAAAGCAAACATTTATTACATTGCAGCTTACCAATTCTTAGATGTGGTTTCTGCATTGGTTTTATTTTTTAAGCTTTCTTTCCTTTATTTTCACCTGGTGATCCTGCCAGTAAGTCTGTTGTTTTAACACAAAACAAGCTGCCATGCAGATGTAGCAGCAGCATAGGGAGGTCTAATTCCATATTAACACACGCAGGTTTAGGAATGGGATGTCCTACAAGCTTATATAGCTGTGATGGTTAGGTGTCCACATAGTGTGGAAAAGGTCAGAAAGATATGGTAGTGACAGATGTGGTGTATATAACAATCAGGTACATCATTTTTATACATAAAGACTACAGCTTACCTTTTTGAGGTAGTTTTGGCAAAACTCTGGGCCCTAGTGCAGTCTTTGTTCCCGTACTAAAAAAAGAAAATGAAAAAAAAATAGGAAAAGAAATATTAGCATATAGGGTGTCACAAACACAAGTAGTGATGGAATATGGCTCTGATAGGGTCAGAAACAACAAAAGTACAAGAAGCATGTGAATTGCTTCAAAGATCTGTCAGAAATATATTGTTATCTGTGTCCTTCATGTCCAAGCAACACCTCCAGCTTCTCATTTCTAACTTTGGTGTCACAGGGAAAAGGAATGAGGGAAATTCCCCCCAGGGAGGACAGCAATAAAGACTTGTGTCTCTTACCCACTTCTATCAAAAACTAAAAAAAAGTTTTGGATCGAGTTAGGTGTTAAGGTGTATGTAAACCCTGACAATGAATGTCTCAAGAGCCCTATTGGTCTGCTAAATATACCATTTAAAGTGTGTCTCTATGAATAACTCCATAAGGTGGAATGAGGTGGCATGGTGGTACCCGTCCCCGCCGAGAGAACACAAAGATTATAGCTAGCGGTTATAACAGCCCATAGCGATAATCACATGTAAAATCCAGCAGGCTGATTGTACCCAAACTGATCAATCAACTTGGGTACATTCAGCCTTGCCCATACATGGTTTAAATATCAGCTGGTTCCTGCTGAATGGGCTAAGATTCGAACAGTCTATAGTCAGCTTAAAGTGGAAGAAAAGCCTAAAGCCAGCCATAGATGGTGAGATGATCTCAACACAGTGGCTAAGGGATTAGCACTTCCACCTAGCAGCACTAGGGTCGTCGGTTCTAATCCCAACCAGGGCACTACCTGCTTGGAGTTTGCATGTTCTCCCTGTGCCTGAGTTAGTTTCCTCTGGGTACTCCGGTCTCCTTCCAAAGACATGCTGGTAGGTTAATTGGCTCCTGTCTAAATTGTCCCTAGTATGTGTATGAATGTGAGTTAGGGGCCTTAGATTGTAAGCTCCTTGAGGTCAGGGACTGATGTGATTATACAATATATATATATGTAAAGGGTTAGGAAAATGGACAGTGACATATAAGTACCTGTAACAAATAAATAAAATCGCTTGATTCCTCCATCAGCTCAGTGTTGATGAAGGAATCCCTCCCATGGAATTATTGTGTTCCCTGCAGAAAGAACACACAGTGATTATTGCTAGCCACTATAAACGCTGGCAATAATCGCATGAAAAATCCGACAGGCTGGTGTTGATCGAGCGATCACCTTTGTTACAATCAGTCTGCCTATACATGGTTCGAATCTCAGCTGGTTTCTGTTGAACTGGCCAGGATTCGAACTGTCTATGACCAGCTTAAGTCTAACTATTCCCCCTTCCTCCTATCCTGTACAAAAAAGATGTGTGTACTTAACTCATTTTAATCCATTGCAGTCCAGTCACATAATACCACAGCTCTGGCTCCCCTGTATCAGTGAGCGGCTGCTGCAGAGGAGGAGAGGAGAGCCAACAACGGCTCGGCCATCGCA
Organism: Glandirana rugosa; assembly: GCA_018402905.1. Taxonomy (NCBI): domain Eukaryota; kingdom Metazoa; phylum Chordata; class Amphibia; order Anura; family Ranidae; genus Glandirana; species Glandirana rugosa. Next base: position 1,522,562 of record BLSH010238282.1, read on the forward strand.
GCCTATGAGTGATATCACAGCTCCCGAAATTCCCAGCTGTTGTTGAGCACTCCCTTAACTGGAGCTTGTGATTGGAATAAAAATAGGTAAGTAGAAGATAGGTAGGAGGAGGGGGGGAGGGAACATTTTTAAGAACAGTTATTAAGCTGGCCATACATAGATCAACAGTCGGCTAGTTCTACAGGGACCAGGTGAATTTTGATCCATGTATGGGCAGGGAGGTTGTACAGAAGTCGATCTACCAATCGACTTTGGTAAAACTGCCCTGTCGGATTTTGACAGCTCAATCAGGTTTGCAGTCTATAGCCGGCAACACTGATCAGTGTATTCTGACTCTAATGTACACTTTAATTACTGTACTGATTTCTATATATGATGGGAAACTGATGAGGCTGAAATATGGCATTGCTGGAAACTGCCAAAGAAGCATGCTAACATCAATAAATTGTCCTCTTAACCTGATGAAATTACCAGTAGATGTACATGGTGGTAAGCTGGGCCTTAATTTTCCAGTGTACTGACCGGTGTACTTCGGACCTAGTAAGGATATTTTTTTCAGAGCAAATGCTGTGTAGTGCCAGATAGGGCTGCACAGTGAACATTGCTGGAATGTGGAAGACGGTAAGTACTTACCAATCAGGCTGCACATTAAAGTGATTGTAAAGTCTCTTTTTTTTTTTTTTTTTTTTAAATAACAAACATGCTTACCTCCTCTGTGCAGTTGGTTTTGCACAGAGCAGCCCAGATCCTCTTCTCCTCAGGTCTCTCTTCTCCGCTCCTGGCCCCTCCCTCCTGTTGAGTGCCCCCACAGCTAGCAGCTTGCTATGGGGCACCCGAGACGAGTCACAGTTTCGTGAGTCCATTCAGACACAGAGCCCCGCCCTGGCCCCTCTCTCCCCTGGTTGGCTAACTGACTTTGATAGACAGCCGCGGGAGCCAATGGTGCTGCTGCTGTGTCTCAGCCAATCAGGAGGAGCGTCCCGGAAGGCTAAGACACTAGTGGACATCGCTGAAGAGGGGGGGGGGGGGCTGCTACACATAGGTTTTTTTATCATAATGCATAGAATGCATTAAGATAAAAAAACCTTCTGCCTTTACAACTCCTTTAAAGGACAAGCGACAACTTTAGTTGTCCTTTGAAGTAAACCTGACGCATAAAAGGGGGTGTAATTCGAGGCTGAGCTGCGTTGTGTCTATGAACGCACATAGCAGGGCTTGGGAGCACAGCTGCATGTTTGCCCCCATAGTATGCAGCTTGCTATTGGGGAACACACAGAAAAGGAGGAGCCAAAAGCCCCAGAAGAGGAGGTTCAGGTAAGAATACCATGTTTTTAGGGAAAAAAAAACATTGTGGGTCAACAAGTGTTGGGCACATTCGCAAGTGTGAAATTGGCATTAAACATTTTTCTTCTGATAAAAACGGAAAGCTAATTTTAGTTCATATCCCCCCCTTTGCTGATCCTGTCACATACCTGGCAGAGTGGGAAAGCCTTTCAAACTTGTTGATGGGTTTATCCAGCGGGGTAGAGCCTGTGTCATTACCTGGTGAGAAAATGTACACAACTAATGACAGTTAACAGAATGTAATTAAATTTATTACCAAAAGAAAGAAAAAATAAATAAATAAGGGAACACAAAGAAGCCCCTAAAGTAAAGGAGATGAAAGACTGAAAAGTGCAGGGGAAAATAAGAAGGTTCACAAGCAATGCTAGCAGTTTTCTATTCCCACCGAAGGGGAATTTATTTGTAGTATGGAGTCACATTTAAAGGGATGACAAATGCTTGTTATAAGTTTTTGTTGAAGGAATGCACTCAATTTCTTGTAAATGTTTGGAGTAGCTTAGTTAAAATACAGTCTCATTCAAACTGCAGTAGTTCCAGGACAATGCGCATTGGAACAAAAAAAAAAATAAAATAACAGTAATTTAATCCAAATATAAAAAATAAATAAATAACCAGATGGAAGGGATTTATAATATTTTGAAGGAAGAATGTTGAACATTTTTAAATTGTCCTCGTCATATTTGTTTCTACTCTATGTGACTGTTAACATGGCAGCCAAACTCAAATAAGGTAAATTACACATATTGCAATTATTTTTTATTTGTAAATGTCATTACTACCTGCTAGTTCAGTCTTTCTCAACCAGGGTTCTGTGGAGCTCTAGCGTTACTCCAAACGTTGCTAGGGATTTCCTGAGAAATTTCTGACTCTCAGATAAGCTACCACTGACAACAATGAACTTTCTTTTTCTCCTGTGTGTAAGGGGGGAATTTTTCCCACATACTGTCATTGTAATGGGGTCCTTCTCACACTGATCAGTAAAATGTGACCCTTTTCCCAAAGACAACCAATACCGGTCTTCTGTACTTGCTACCAATGTGAGGGGACAAACTTACTAACAGGGTACCTACCTCTCCTACCAATCACCAAGGTAAGAGGAGCTACACTGACCACCAATGTGGGAAAATGTAACAATTTTCACTGTCTGCATTTCCTTTCTGCCAACTTTTATTCAAATCTGTTTCATTAGAATTATTGAAATTCATTTTGCCATAAAGAGTGGCCCTGGGTGTCGAATACACCAAGGGGTTGCTTTAGCAAAAATTAGCTGTTCGTATGCCTAAATCATTTGCCATCAAGTATAACCCTTGAAGCAATAGCTGCATAGGAGCAGGGAGGTAAAAAAAGGAAAGTAAAGGGACAGGTGTGTGCTGCATATAGGAAGTAGGAATAAAGCGGAGATCAGAGACACAAAGCCCCGCCAATTAAAATGTGACAACTCACCCCATGGGACCGGGCCCTTACTATGAGGTAGAGGGCTGGGTGGATCGGAGAGAGTTCGTTTGTGTCCAGGGGGTGGGGGAGGAGCTTTCTTCTTGGATAATGTGGAGCTGCCACTAGGGGATTGGGTGCTTAAAGGGAGGGTTGAAGTAGGACCAGATGAAACTGGAAAAGTATACAAAACATCTTACTTATGATAGTTGAGTAGCACACCAGGTCCTACATACACACCTACCAACATTCAGTTCATCTGCCGGGTCAACAAACGAGTGAAAGCAAAACTCTGTGGCTAAATATTTTGCAGTATTACTCTTATGCCATTAACTTTGGCACCTTCATAAAAAATACATTGCAGAACACTTTTCTAGTTCAAAGGCAAAAGTTAAATTATTTCTATATATGTTCATTACATCCCCAAGCCCTTTAAGGTAGATTTCAAACATAACTTACAAACTTGGAGAGAGCCACCCAACCAATCCCAATGTGATCAATTATTAAACACAACCACTGCAGGCTCCTTGCTGTCTCCCACATACAGAAAGCCTGATTTAGAACTTGTGCACACAGGCGGCGTTTTCCTGCATTTAAAGCTCATATCCATTGCAAGTCAGCAGATTCCAATTTACCCAAACAGTTCAGTGTAGATGACAGTTCTGAGGGTGTCTTTGAGTTGCTTTGCATCTATTTAAATTCCCTAGGCCGGTGATGGCAAACCTATGGCACGCTTGCCACAGCTGGCATGCAGAGCCCTCTTTGTGGGCACATCAGCTTTACTGGGCAGCCCCTGCCACTGTCTGCACCCTCTAATCCCCCCCGCACGGGTTGAAGCTGCAGGAGTGAGAAGTGCAGCAGCATTGTAACAAGGGGAGAAGTGAGCGCGGGTTGTCAGTGTATTTCCCCTGCTCGCCCCCCTTCTTCTGTGAAGTAGCGCTGGACAGGGACAGAGCAGCACTTGCAGAGATTGCCACCTGCTCTGATTCCTCCTGCCTCCCCATTGGCTGCAATCAGGGACCAAAGAGGAACCAGGACAAGTGCACCATGGGACTTTTAGTCCCAGAAGACTATGGGTCCATTTTAATGTCCAGCCCAGCATCACCACCTGGAGAGAGAGAGAGAGAGAGAGGAGTCATTGCTGCAAGGGAGAGAGACCGGAACGGCATGCTGCGAGCCAGAGGACAGAGCGCCTGCGAGGATACCACCCCTGCAGCGCCAGTTGCGGGTGTCGCCATGGGCAACCGAGAGTGAGAGGACATCTGTCTGGAGGAAGCATTGCTGCTGTGCCGCTGGGATTGGCGAGAGGCCCTTGCGGTCATCATCTGTGGCTGTTATTAATTGCAGTGTTGGCACTTTGAAAAAAATAAGTTGATTTTGTGTTCCAGTTTGGGGACTCGGGCTCAAAAAGATTCGCAGCACTGCCCTAGGCATCTGAATTGTTGGCAAATCAGGTCAGACACAGCCATTTGTGTCTCAATGCAAACAGTTAAACAGTGCTGCGTATATATGGGCCTTTAAATCAAATATTGTATTAAAAATGCAAACTTTACTTATATTGCAGCCTTCCCCTATGTGAAATGGGGTAGAATACTCACCCCTACACCCCAACATCTGGCGTGCTTGCCTAGATCAAGATAATGTCAATGGGCCTAACCATGGGGTCCTCAGAAAGCTGAGTCTTTTGATCCAGACTGCACAAATGCACTACTGCAAAGCTTCTGCACTACTGCAAGCTTCTTCTCAAAAAATTGAGGTCACAGGCTTTCCCATATGATCCCATGGTTAGACTTAGGCCGGCCACAGACAGTTCGAATCTCGGCTGGTACAGCAGAAACCGGCCGAGATTCGAGCCGTGTGGGCAGGCTGAATGTACCAAGTTGATCGATCAACTTGGGTACAACCAGCCTGACAGATTCACTTGCGATTATCGCTAGCCGCTAGCAATACTCATTGTCGTCACGCCCACCCCCCCTCCCCCCGGGAGCAGACAATTGCTCGGTAGGAGGGATTCCCCTATCAGCACTGACTGTGTTAATGGGGAAATCATGCAGATTTCTTTCCTTCAGCCAGTACACTGTCTTTGGCCGTCCCTGCCAGGATAACACAATGTAGCAATATCACTGGCGCTTAAAGGAATGGGCTGGAAGCTAGAGTGTAGGGTATAGGTTACATTTTTTCCCAGAGGAAAAAAAAAGTGCAGTTACACTTTAATAGTGCTACAGGGTTTGCTAGAAAGCATCAGTAGTTAATTGAATGGTTTCACGTATTGCCTGGATTTGCTCCGTAATGTACAGAGCAAATAAGAGGGCTATATGGAGTCTGAACCCTTATGTTACATTACCTGTGCTATGGGCACTGGTCATTAGAATAAGTTGGTCGGTAGAACTTTCTGTAGATACTGAATAGACATTTAGAACAGAATACTTATGTATGCAAGCACCTCCACCAACAACAATCAGAGAGGCTGATTTTTGGTAGTGGCTCAGACTTTACACAGGTATCCTGCAAAAGATAAACTCATTTGAGAATCAATTTTTTGTTGGAAAAAAAGTAACACTACAACACATTTATCTGTCAGTTTAATTTTGAAGAAAGATTTGCACTCTGGGTGTTTTCCTAGTTGTTCAATGAAAGGGAAATGCCTCCAGCACTACCATTCTATAGTGAATGGATGACTATGGCCTCCCTAAATTAATGAAGTCTTCCTCTGTAAACAAAAGGAAAACGTTTAACTCCTGGACAACCTCTCTAATCACCTAGAATGAAGGGTTCATCTGTAAGCCCCTGATTCTGCAATGTGAAATGCCTAGTACACACGATAAGAATCTTGGACGAATGATTGTCCGTTTTTTGTTGCATGCTAGTTTCATATCGAAAACCAATAGATTACTTAAATTCTCGTACGACAAAAAACAACTTCAGAAGTGGTGCAATGTATTGTATTGTGATGTATTCTTTCATTTCCGTGCATGCGTGGTCTTGGTCACACTTTTTTTTCGTACAAATACTATGCTAATTACATGAAAATCGTTTGTTCTGTTATTGTACAAGAAAAACGTTCGTGCTTGTCCCTTCAGATATTTTTGCATGAACTGTCATGATTGGCTCTCAAAAGCTGTTTACTAGAGATCAGATTATTGGACGATCGCTCCAAAAGCAGTATTTTTTGCCCAATTTTCTCATCATGTGCACTAGGGAAAAGCCTTAAAGAGTTCATAAAAGGGACACCAGACAGATATAAAAAGCATTTAGGGCCAGTTCACACCATAGAAATGCAGTCCGGATGGTTTTCTGCATGCACATTTTTGACGCATTTTTGGTGCGTTCCAGTGCTTTTTTGATGCAGTCCAGTGCATGTTTCCCCCTTTTTTTTCTTAACTTAAAATAAGGACATGTGAATTCCAGTGCGTTTTTTGGTGCATTTAGGTGTGTTCCGCTGCATTTTTGATGTGTTTTAGCGCGTTCCAGTACAGTTCAGTGCAGAAAAAATGCAGCATGTTCTACTTTTTTCTCTGGAACTGGAACGCACTGGAGCTGACTGCACTGGTGTGAACTATGCCATTGAAAACCATATAACCTACTATCCATGCCTTTTTGTTGCAGAAAAAAAACGCACTGGACTGCATGTGGTGTGAACTGGCCCTTAATCCAAATAAGTATTCATTAAAATGCATGTTTATATATCTAGTTATATGTATCTGAATCTGTCTTTATATCAGCCTTCTGTGTTTCCCTGTACAAAAGCACTCCGACTAGAAGATGGAGGGGCAGCAGGCAGAGGCAATCGGAGCTACAATGTTGCACAGTAAACATGATTAGAGGATGGAAGAACAGAGGGATGACCTCACCAATTCGCTGCTCTTGCTACATGATTGTCTAATTAAAGCCAGGGGAGGGTCCTTTTTCAAGCTGCATTACTTAAAGTGATTGTAAAGTCTAGTTTTTTTCCTATAAAAATTACAAACATGTTATACTTACCTCCTCTGTTGCAGTGGATTTACACATAGCAGCCCGGATCCTCCTCTTCTTGGATCCCTCTTCTGTGCTTCTGGCCCATCCCTCCTGTTGAGTGCCCCGACAGCAAGCAGCTTGCTTTGGGGGCACCCGAGCTAAGGACACTAGAAGGAGCTGTGTTGCTCTGAGCGCGTATCCCTATTCCTGTTCCTGAGTCACTTCCGCTGACGCAACTTCCGGTCCCAGCAGCCGGAAACGATCCGCTGTCCGAGTTCCAGACTGGGGGAGACACCGCTGATCACGGGCGATCCTCCAGACAAAGTCCCAGATCCTCTACATCTCCCGCGGGCCACCACCATCATCTGCAATGCTGATAGAGCCCGCCTGACTGCCTTACTGATGGACATGATTTTTATCCACATCCTTTTGTAAGTATGCATTTGTCATATGAACTATATAAACCTTTTAATACTACACTTAGGTGCGCCTCCCTCCCTTTCTTTGTTCGAGCTGAGCCACAGCTTCCTGTGTCCATTCAGACATAGAGCCCTGACCTGGTCCCACCCCCTATATCTCCCGATTGGCTAGCTGGCTTTGATTGACATCAGTGGAAGCCAATGGTGCCACTGCTGTGTCTCAGCAATCAGGAGAGCGGATCTCAGATGGCTGAGATACTTGTTGACATCGCTGGACAAGGAGGGATCTCAAGTAAGTGTTAAGGGAGCTGATGCACACAGAAGGCTATTTATCTTAATGCATAGAATTCATTAAGATAAAAAAAACCTTCTGACTTAACAATCCCTTTAAAGCTAAACTCCAGGAGTCATACAAAATCTACCCTTGCAGCACTTCACTTTTTCCACATTTTGTTATGTTACAGTATTCTACAAACAATACCCCATAATGACAACGTGAAAGAAGTTTGTTTGGAATCTTCGCAGATTTATTAAAAATAAAAACGATTAAAATCATATGTACATAATTATCACAGCCTTTGCTCAATACTTTGGTGAAGCACCTTTGGCACCAACTACAGCCTTAAGTCTTTGAGTATGGTGCTACAAGCTTGGCACACCTATTTTTGGTCATTTTCTCCCATTCTTCTTTGCAGGACCTCTCAAGCTCCATCAGGTTGGGGAGCGTCGGTGCACAGCCACCTTCAGATCTCTCCAGAGATGTTAAATCGGGTTTAAGTCTGGGCTTTAGTTTGGCCACTCAAGGACATTCACAGAGTTGTCCCATAGCCACTCATTTGTGTTCTTGGCTGAGTGCTTGGGGTCGTTGTCCTGTTGAAGGATGAACCTTCGCCCCAGTCTGAGGTCCAGAGCAGGTTTTCAGTATGTCTCTGTAAATTGCACTCATCTTTCCCTCGATCCTGACTAGTCTCCCAGTTCCTGCTGTTAAGAAAATTCCAAACAGCATGATGCTGCCTCCACCATGCTTCACTGTAGGGATGGTATTGGCCAGGTGATGAGCGGTGCCTGGTTTCCTCCAGACATGCCGCTTGCCATTCAGGCCAAAGAGTTCAAACTTTGTTTCATCAGACCAAAGAATTTTATTTCTCATGGTCTGAGAGTCCTTCAGGTGCCTTTTGGCAAATTCTAGATGGGCTGTCATGTGCCTTTTACTGAGGAGTGGCTTCCGTATGGCCACTCTACTATACAGGCCTGATTGGCGGAGTGCTGCAGAGATGGTTGTTCTTCTGATAGGTTCTCCTCTCTCCACAGAGAAACGCTGGAGCTCTGTCAGAGTGACCATTGAGTTCTTGGTCACCTCCCTAACGCCCTTCTCCCCCGATCGCCCAATTTGGCCGGGCTGCCGGCTCTTGGAGTCCTGGTGGTTCCAAACTTCTTCTATTTACGGATGATGGAGGCCACTGTGCTCATTGGGACCTTCAATGCTGCAGAATTTTTTCTGTACCCTTCCCCAGATCTGTGCCTCTATACAATTCTGTCTCAGAGGTCTACAGATAATTTCTTGGACTTCATGGCTTGGTTTGTGCTCTGACATGCTCGCTTAACTGTGGGACCTTATATAATCAGGTGTGTGCCTCTCCAAATCATGTCCAATTAACTGAATTCACCACAGGTGGACTCCAATCAAGTTGTAGAAACATCTCAAGGATGATCAGCAGAAACAGGATGCACCTGAGTTCAATTTTGAGTGTCATGGCAAAGGCTGTGAATACTTATGTACATGGGATTATTTTATTTTTTATAAATGTGCAAAAATTTCAAAAAAACTTCTTTCACGTTGTCATTATGGGGTATTGTTTGCAGAATTTAGAAGAAAATAATTAATTTAATCAATTTTGGAATAAGGTTGTAAAGTAACAAAATGTGGAAAAAGTGTAGCGCTGTGAATACTTTCCGGATGCACTGTATATATGTTTATTATTGTTTTACATATGGAATTTTTCCCAATATTCCTTACAGTTTTGTCCTAACTGTATTGCAGTGAGATCTGCTATTGCTGGGAGCATGCTTGTGTGTATGCGCTGCTAGGCCTGCAAGTGACAACATTGTCATTTTTAATCGTTGGTTTGGTAGAGGTTTTGCATTAAATTTGTATTTGGTTATTGTTCAATAAAACCATGGTCATTTATACTATATATTGTATGACCTTGTTGGTGACTATCCTTTGGACCTTTAGTCCTTGTTCTTTTGTAAAAGATTTACTGCTGCTCAGGGAGCTCTGGGCAACAGCAAAATAGCAGCCTCTGGCAAGAAGAAACAGGAGGCACACATTCATTTTGGTATAAGAATTATTATGTGGAATGTATGTTCGATGCTAAAGAACATTATTTTTAATCAAGTTGTTATGAGTAAAGTTCCACTATAACAATGAGCTCTGCAGATTCTAAATATCAGGGTAATTCTTGACTATATGACATTAGAACTGCTATGAGAGGAATAACATTTTGTCAGGTAAATTACATGTAGTGTAGTTACATAAATATAAGATGGAGTGCTGCTTTAAAATCAAACTATAGCTGAATCATACATTTTTCAGAGACTCCAGTGGTAACATTTTGCAACAGTATTTGTAAAGGTGTATATTATTGAAAACCCATGGTTCGGCTTTGAAATTGGCTATGACACTCGCCCAAAACTAAAACTACCTCACTACCGGAATCAATCTCCAAGAAATAGGAGGCAGAAATTAATCAAATGTCCAATGACCTGACATATTAGGTAATGCTGGAATTTTCTATAATTTTTGGAATATGGTACTAAATGGATTAATAAACAAAATGTTACACCAATCAGGTTCATAATTTGCTAACGGTATTCCTTTTATAGAAACGTCAGTGAAAAGTTCTGAAGATACCTTTTCCGCCTGCATTCCTAGGCGGGAGTGGTGGTGCGTCGGTTATGGGAGACGTTGGCGAGTCTGTGCTGGTGGACATGAAGATCTGGTTAGTGAAAGCTCCATAAGACAATCTCTGCTTATCCCGTGGAGTACTGAACCCAGGCAGCAACTTGTCTTGGGGGGAAATACTAGATGAATGGCAAAAGCTTTGTGGCCTTGGTGAGCGCTCCTTCTTGATTGGACTAGGCTTTTGGGATGAAGAAGAAGAAGAGAGAAGCTAGTTAAACACACTGTTGAGATTCCATTACTGAAGTCTGCACAATACCACTTAAATCACAGTGGCTATCCCAGATTTCATGGAGCTAAAGTGATCATATATAGTCAACATTCATTACAAAGTAGAATGTTTCATAATTCTGGTGGTTGTATAAATTACATATACATGCTCATGTGACCCAAATACAATCCTTTAACCCTCTTCCAAAGTGGCTGTTTGGGCTTGGACTGCCCATGATTGCCAGTTTTGACTCATATATATGGCAATCACCCAAGTAAAGAGCCTAAAAAAGGGTACCTTATGATATCCCCTTATTCCTTGGGATCAAGTGAGCCCTTTACCAAACTGCTGACTGTGAGCTAACCTTTTTCTAGGCTTCAAGGGAATTAACCCCTTGGAGCTGGCGCCTTCCGGTCCTTTAAAGGGTTTAGGATGCCAGGAGGGGTTTATGATCATGTGACCGCTGTGATTGGTACTTGCTGCTGGTAACTGCCTGGAGCACGCTCGCTCTCAGCACAGCTGTATTTGCTCTAATGCACGCAAATATGCGCCCCTCGGCACCAAGGCCCACCCGCAGAGAAGCTGCATATTTGCGTGCGCCCAGCGTCAAGAGGTTAAGTAAAAACTGTCATGAAGGAAATATTAAGGACTGCCACTGTTTACCTACTGAAAATGCTAGTTGTATGTCTGTTCCTGGCTTCAACACATGATAAATCACTGACCTGGAAGAAGCACGCAGCCAGTAAAGTAAATTTCTGATCTGCATGCATATTCCTGGGCACAATTTGAAGTATCACAATGTATTTCCAAATAGGAACCAGAATGTACCCCCAAACTGCCCCCTCTAGATCATTCCCCTAGCATTATTTTATTGTACCTTGTTCTTCTAGTGATAAACAGTGTTTATTACTTCCTGTGACATCATCAAAATTCTTGCAGCTGTGGGCAACCCTGATCCTACTGATGAAGGCATTCAAGTGCCATTTTCCCTAGACACGTTGGGGGAGATTTACTAAGACAGGTGCACTGAGAATCTGGTGCAGCTGTACATAGTAGACATACTGCTTCTAACGTCAGCTTGTTCAATTAAGCTTTTACCATAAAACATGGAAGCTGATGGTTTTTCCGCAGAGCTGCACAAGATTTTGCCCTCTCCAGTTTTAGTACATCTCTCCAAGTGTGTTGGCAGCCTCTTGAAAGTCAAGATGGCAGCACGGTTTTGCTTGAGAAGATATCAATGTATGCATGTGAAGAGGGTTGGAAAGGGGTGGGGAAGCTGGCAGAGTTGACAACGCTGGTTGAGATTTCAGTGCAGCAAAGGCACCGTGTTGTCAGTCGAACTGAAAGTTAGGAGCTCACTGGATTTTATGGCAGATTAACAGGTATTTTTCTGCGTCAATCTCTCTCTGGAGAGGCAGAACAGTGGTCTGCCTATGTAAACAAGGCAGACGTCGTTCTGTGAGATGGGAAGATGAAGATCTTCTGTTTCTAAGCAGAAACATTGATCTCGGTCTTCCTCCAGTCAAAGCACCTCCCCCACGCAGTTAGAAAGCACTTCCTAGCAGCACACTTAATCCTTTGATCGCCCCTGATATTAACCCTTTCCCTGCCAGTGTCCTTAGCACAGTGACCGTGCATTTTTTTTAGCGTATTAGTGTCACTGGTTCCCAAAAAGTGTCAGTTAGTGTCTGATTTGTCCTCCACAATGTCACAGTCCCACTAAATATCGCTGCCATTACTAGTAAAATAAATAAAAATTCCATAAATATATCCCATCGTTTGTAGGTACTATAACATTTGCGCAAACCAATCAATATACGCTTATTGGGATTTTTTTTTACCAAAAATATGTAGCAGAATACATATTGGCTTAAACTGATTAATAAATTTGATTTTTTTATATTTTTCTTTTTATTGGATGTGTTTTATAGCAGAAAGTAAAAAAAGATTGTTTTGTTTCGTCAAAATTTTTGGTCTTTTTTTGATTATAGCGCAAAAAATAAAAACCGCAGGGGTGATCAAATACTACCAAAAGAAAGCTCTATTTGTGGGGATAAAAAGGACATCAATTTTATTTGGGTACAATGTTGCACGACCGCGCAATTGTCAGTTAAAATAACACAGTGCTGTATCGCAAAAAATGGCCTTGTCATGAAGGGGGACCTTTTCCAGGTGCTAAAGTGGTTAAAAAAAATAAAATAAAAACTTGGGGAAATGTGCAAGTATTGAAAAGATGTACATTTTTTATATTTTGCACTGACATACACATAAAATTCAGAAGGATAGCAGTAAAAACAAGCAGCTAACTTTTACAGTGAAATGTAATTTTGGGTGGACTAATTCTTCAGTCTTATAGTGGTGGGAACAATTCTTTCTGTGACAGCAACTTTCTAGATGTTGTGAAATTAGACTCTATTATTCCTCATCACGGGCACAGCTTTTTGATAATTACTTGCATAAAAATATATGCATGTAAGACAGACTCCTAAACTTGTAAATCTCACCTTGTCATCTAAATCATCGTCGCTCTCATCAATTTCTTCTTGACGCAGGTTCCAGTCATACTCTACATGGGTGTGTGGATTGAGCTTACCAGCCATGGATTGGGAAAGCTGTAAAAGATAAAACAAATAAATGACAGTTGTCCCTATAACCACTTGCCGACCGTATAATGAAGTTATACAGTGACAAATTGGCTCTCCTGCGCCAGATCACGTATCTAGTATGTGATCTGGCAGTTCCAGGTAGGGGGCCCTTCTGCTGTGATTAGTCACAGCAGAAGCCGATCAGTGTTTGCCGGCCAACGGATGTCCGCCAGCACTCACTGATCGGCAAGGAGGAACATAGAACAGAGCCTATGTAAACAAGGCAGAGCTCTGTCCTGTCATCAGGGATGTGCTGGATTATTTTTCACTGCATGGAACTAAAATCCAGCACATCCCTTAGTAAAAACAGTACATAGTAAAAACATACACTGATTAGGCACACATTTAACCCTTTGATCGCCCAAGATGTTGCACCCATTCCCAGCCAGTGTCCTTAGTACAGTGACAGTACATATTTTTAGCAATGATCAATGTATTATTGTCACTGGTTCCCACAAAGTGTCAGTGAGATTGTCTGTCACAATACACAATATTGCAATGCTGCTATAAGTCATTTATCGTCGCGATTACTAGCATTAAAAAAAAAAAATGAAATTCCACTATATTTCCCATGGTTTGTAGACGCTATAACTTTTATGCAAATCAATATACACTTATTGGGATTTTTTTTACCAAAAACGTAGCAGAATACATATTGGCTTAAATTGATGAAGAAATTCGATCTTTTACATTTTTTTAATTGGATAGATTTTATAGCAGAAATTATAAAATATTGTTTTTTTCTACAAAATTGTTGGTCTTTTTTTGTTTATAGAGCAAAAAATAAAAAAACGTGATGTGTATGAACAGTGTTTGTGTTTATATGTTCAAACAGCGCTAGCAGAACTGTAGTATTCCCCTTATTTCATACTCATATTTCATGCTTGTGATATATAAAACAAATAAATAAATAAATACATCAAAAACAGTATATGCTGCTGTAGCCCAGTGACTTATGCTAATTTCTATATGTGAATAGTTATACAAGAATGAATATTTGCAAACTCTCATAAATATTTTACATATTGCATAAACATAATAAGTTAATAGTTAAATGAAGTCCATATAAAGTGCTGTGCTCTGTGCAAAAAAAGACGGTAATTTTTTGATGTGCAGTCCGTATTTATACTGTGTGCTGTTTCAGTCTTCAGACTGGTGATATTTCAAGTCCTTATTCAAACAATAATTCTTTGTGCTTTAAAGTGCCCGTGTTAC
>BLSH010238282.1:1537695-1554731 GCA_018402905.1 Glandirana rugosa
TGTCACTTCTTGAGTCCTCTCCCCTACTTCCGTCTATAGAATCACACGTCCAGCGTGTCTTCTCCACCTGTTGAAGTGAATTGGTGAACGGGAGACCTTCTAAGGGGGGGAAGTACTGGTCCGGTAAAAAACGAAAAACCGTGACACAATGAAATTGACTGTTAACGCGTAAGTACGTTGTGACAAACAGTAAAAAAAAGAGTGTTTATCTCGAAAGAAAACCACCATTAACTAGTGGTGACCCAAAAAAATAAAAAATAAATAATCTCTTTCCACACACACACAGGGGTTCCCATACAACTGGGCTAGAGCAGCAGCTTGCAGACAGAACACTGCATTTAAAAACCATAGGACGAGCGCTGCCGAAGGGGACACACACACACCTTTCTCTAATAAATAAAAAATAAAAAAACCCAGTGGTGATCAATTACCACCAAAAGAAAGCTCTATTTGTGAGAAAAAAAATGACAAACAGTGTTGCATGAATGCGCAATTGTCAGTTAAAGTAACACAGTGCCAAAAAGCAAAAAATGGCCTGGTCATGAAGGGGGGGAATCTTCCAGAGGGCAAGTGGTTAAGTGAAGTTGTCCACCTCTTCTGTGCGACCTGCACACTAAGATATCTGCCTTCATCCCCTCTCCTGAGTTCTTCACTGTGGCATTGTCTGTACTGCACTGCCTTTGCAAGAAAAACATCCCAGAACCTAATATTATATGAAACGTACCAGCATTTTATAATGTCTGTACTTGCATGGGTAGGTTAGGTTTTACGTGTTTTCTTTACAGATGATCTCCAGCTCTACTGTCACTTTAACTAGTTTGTTTGGGCCAAGGTGGCCCAAAGGAACTATTTCCTACACCAATGGCTGTATAAACTGTATGTAGTCACAACTACATACAATATACAGCACTGTGCTTCAGCTGTGGGACGCAAACTTCCCATCCCACTCCAGTAACAAAACTGAGTTGGGCTGAGCACTGCTCACACCTTGTACACACAATGAGAATATCGGACAAATGATTGTCCTCTTTTTTTTTTTTTGCATGCTAGTCTCCTATCAAAAATGATGACGTTACTAAAGTTACAAAAATGCTCGTACGACAGAATGCAACTTCGGAAGTGATGAAATGTATTGTATTGTAATGTACTCTATCGTTTTCGAGCATGCACAGTCTTGGTCACTCGATTTGTTTCAGATGAATGCTGTACTGATTAAACTAAAATAGTTAATTCTGGTATTTTACAAGAAACATTTTAGTGCTTGTCCCTTTGGATAATCTGGCATGAACTGTTGTGGTCGGCTCTCGAAAATGATGTACTTATGATCAGATTATCGGACGATCACTTCAAAAGCGGTATTCTTCATCCAAATTTGTCATTGTGTGTCGTAGGCATCAGCCATTCATAGGCAGCTTTGTAATCTCTGAATGGATAGAAAGGTTCCTCTAATTGGCTGAGATGGAGAGGATGATGTCAAGATCTCTGACTCAGTCAGAGGAATGCTTTGTATTCATTCAGAGAATACAAAGCTGTCTACGAATGGCTGAGCAGTGCTGAATTTTGTTCTGGGTGTGGAACAGGAAGCTTGCGCCCCACAGTCAAAACACAGTACTGTATACTGTATGCAGCTATTAGTTTATATAGTGTGCCCAGTGGGTACACTGGTTACTGGAGGAAACAGTTTGTTTGGGCCAGCTTGACTTTAATTGTACTTTACCTTATTAGGCAAGTATCCAACAAGAAGCATATTCGTTAGTCATCATTAGCCCTATTCTTCAATCACCCCATCATTAAAATTGTCCATACATTCCTTTATTTTATTATATTATTTTGGGTAACACAACTGCAAATCTTTACATGCTCTTCTTCCTCTATGGGCAGTGAGTGGACTTTAATGACGTTCTTACACTACCTATCCTGTGGACTTTGTTAGCAATATCTTCAGGCTGAAAATATCTGTGGAGAAAGCGGCAACGTGATGATTTTGCGGCTGCTGAATAAGGAAACAAATCTGCTGGGCCAGCAGCGCTGGAAATTCAGCAGCAGGACTGCAGCAATGCTAGCCACATACAGGAAATGCTGCCAGGATCAACAGGAAAAAATTAGGATAATAAAGACGGTGGATTTAGGAGATTTATAATGAAGGCATGCTATTTAAAGTGGTTGTAAAGGCTAAAGGTTTTTTACTTTCATGCATTCTCTGCATTAAGGTGTTAGGTGCAGCTCCCTCCCACCCCCACTAAATACTTACCTGAGCCCAATCTCGGTCCAGCGCTGCTGCTGAGATAAGAGGCACTGCTCTCTCTCTCCCACCTCACTGGACTCCATTCGTTCCTTCTGCTGTCAAAAAAATCCAGTGATGAGGGAGAAGGGCCAGGGCCAAGCCATGTTGTATATGTCAAAAGATTCACATAGTGCGGCTCTGGAGCGAGCCCTCATGAGTCCCCAGCTAGTCAATTACAACTGAATGTACATCCTTACAAAATATTTTGATAATAGATTTTCTTGCAATCTAAGGCACAACGACAGTAATAAGAAACGCAGCTTGCACACCGTATTATAAAAGAGGTTGTTGAGGTATATTGGCAGCCCATTCCAAATGAATGGTCTGCCTTAATTTAACATAAATATGCAAAAAAAATAAACATGGTTTAAATCATGTCCAGTGATGTCATGTAATGGACCAAACAGAAGGACAGATCGACAGCTGAATATTGATTGGCTGCTATTGGATAACGATGATTGTACCAATTTTCATTATACTAATATGGACAGGACGCAGTCACTCACCAGCTCCTCACACTGGCTTGCTTTTAATCTCTTCGCAGTGTCGAAAGCGGTTTCCCCCAGCTGGTTTACTACAAGAGAAAAGCAGACATTTAATTGTTCCAACTTTCTAATACTCTCTGACATAGTGAGTAAACTAGAACTCATATAAACAAGTAAAAACACATACAAGTAAGTGCACATCATACATAAGAGTGACAAATGATCAAATACTAAGTGGCACCTCAAATGATTCCAACAGCCCGATGGAGTGACATGCAGTCAACTACAAATTGAATGAGTCCTTTTGGGGAACAGCATCAAACAATAGTAACAGGCATACTATCTCCTGCAGTTTAAACATGAAGGGAGAAGAACCCAAAAGATATTAGAATAAGAGGAGATTAAATCCTATCAGATTTTTTTCTTTTTTTTTGCCATCTGTGCCCCTTCACTTCCCGAGGAAGCAAGATGAAATCTCTCCAAAGAATGGAACAGTTGTCACCGGAACAGAAAGACACAGATGGCCTTGAAAAACTTACACTGGAACAGAACTCTAATAGGTAGGTATTTTATGTCAGAAAAGACTGTATTGTGGTCACTTCTGTCATAAATGCTACTCCTTTCCTGTCAGTGGTAATGTACACTTAGTTGCTTGTGCACAGCACACGTTTATGGTACCTCTCTGTGCCGTGCTGATGTGACTCCTGTGCTCAAGTGAAAAAGTGACATCATTGCACCCTGACCATTCAAACATCCAAGCCTGGAAGATGGAAGGGTTCGTGAACAGCAGGAACATTGACAGCATAGCGTTGGAGGGCATCGTTTGACAAGCAAGTCTGTCATAAAGCATAAAGCTTCTGAGGGCTTATTTAAATAAAATAAAATAGCAGAATTTAACTCTGCTTTAGAGGTTCAGGCTCCTCCGGACTTCAAGCTAAAAACTTTACCCATAACAACTTTATGTTCTTTAGCAAGGAACGTACATTCCACATTTACTAATTATGCCACCAAAATTAGTGAGTGCTGTAAATTCCCTTCAGCATTGCTCCGGGTTCTTCTTGCTGTAGGCCACCCTTTTGCTGAAGCCCAGATCCCCTGAGTTGCAGTAAGGCTCAGTTCACATAGATCCGATCTGATTCGCACCGCACTGCGAGTCACATGCGATCTCTCTGCAATGAGATCTCAGCCATAGAGATAGTATGGCTGAAATCGCATCGCAATCGGATCAAACTCGCACAGGGCCCTTTTTGTTTGCAGGGTCAGAATCGCATCGCATGGTGCTTCACACCATGTGATCCGATTCCTGTGCGAGTTTGCAGATCTCACTGCGATATGCGAACTGAAAAGGGGGTGTCGTTAACAATGTACTGACACCTCCCTTCAGTTCGCATGTGGCAGTGTGAACTGCCGCCGAGAGGCTAGCGATACGGAAATCCGCAGTGGATTTGCAGGGTTCCCGCATTGCTGCAGTGTGAACACCCAGCCTAAATCACAAAGCAGAACTAAACCAGTCGATTTAACGGTTTCAAAAACAGTTACATTCCTGGAATGCCGTGAGTGCTGGCTGTCAAATTTGCTTGTTTCCTCAACCAAACTGTCAAACCATCAAATGGCCGGTGTAATAACTGATCACATGTGCAGCACCATGGCAGTTGCAGATGAAACAAAAGCAGCTTCCTTGGCTTTACAGGATGGAAGGGTTTAATTCAGCTTTAAGGCTGTCAGCAGATCGGCCTCTACAAACTCGGCAGTGCCTAAAAATAGAGAGCAACTGAGCATGTGCAGAGTAGGGTGAGACAGAGTATTACTGAATTTTAAACAGTATAGACATTTATTTTTAATGTTTTACATAGAAGCGATCTAGCAGGACTTCATTTTATGACTAAAGTTCCACTTTAAAGAGGTTAACACTATGCCCTCGCCTTCCTGTTAACGACTTCCTGCATATAATTGGCTCCTAGTACTGTGCAATTCACAACCCAACTTCAAGTTACAGCTGAACAATTAATCGTTAAAAGATTGTGATCTCAATTCCACCCTCCCCCCCCCAAGATCTTAATCCGGCATTTCTTTGGTCTGGTGAAATTTGGCCTGCAAATGAAGTCAGTTTAACCACTTAACCACCAAGGATGTCTATTGACGTCCTTAGGTTTGAGTGGTGATATCTGAATGGTATTTCAGATACCGTTTTTTTCTTCAGGCGATTCTGAAAAAGATAAAAGTGGTCAAAAGCAAAATAAATAATTAAAAAAAAAAAAAAAATTTAAATCTGTCCCTGCGAGCTCACGCGCAGAAGCGAACGCATACATAAGTCCCGCCTACATATGAAAACGGTGTTCAAACCACACATGTGAGGTATTGCCTCGATCGTTAGCGTGAGAGCAACAATTATAGCTCTAGACCTCCTCTGTAACGCAAAACTGCTAACCTGTAGAATTTTTTAAACATCGGCAATGGAGATTTTTAAGTTGCAAAGTTTGTCGTCATTCCGCGAGCGGACGCAACTTTGAAGCATGACATGTTGGGTATCATTTTACTCGGCGTAACATTATCTTTCACAATATGGAAAAAAATGGCCTAACTTTATGGTTTTCTTATTTTTTAACTAAAAAAACTGAATTTATTTTAAAAAAGCATGCTTGGAAGACCGCTGCGCAAATACGACGTGACATAAAGTTTTTAAATGACCGCCATTTTATTCTCTAGGGTGTTAGAAATAAAAATATATAACGTGTGGGGGTTCTAAGCAATTTTACAGCAAAAAAAAAAACAGTTTTTAACTTGTAAACACCGAACCCAAAAAACAGGCTCGGTTGAGAAGTGGTTAAGGGTCCTTTCACACATTCACGTCCATTTTCATGGACTCCGCTTGCTCAGCAGGGATCGATCTATTGATCCCCGCTGAGCCGGCGGATGACAGATCCGTCTGCGCTCACTGTGCAGAGAGGGACCTGTCAGAGTCCCGCTCTCCTCTATGGGGGATCGGATAGAAACGGATCCGCCTATACGTTTTCATCTGATCTGCCAGACAGATGGAAAATAGGGTTTCCATCCGTCTAGATTTAGGGGAGCGGAATGAATGTCAGCGGATATGTCACCGCTGACAACCGTCGCTCCATAGAGGTACATGGAGCATCAGTTCACGTCCGCCTGAAAAACTGACAGGCGAACCTGAACGGTTCGCATGTGTGAAAGAGCCCTAAAGCAACCTTTTCAAGTAAAAAAAATAAAAAATAAAAATTCTGATTTTTATTAATTAAATTGTTCCTCTGTTAACCCCTTTTTAATCCTTAACTTACTCTAATCAGCCTTATTAACTCCTTACTCTCCTTCTCCATTTAAATATTACACTGCAGATTTTTTTTTTATTTACTTCTATTTTTTAAAACCTATTAATAATTAAAACTTTTTTTTTTGGTTTGCTTTGATCATTAACCACTTCAGCCCCGGAAGGTTTCACCCCCTTCATGGCAAAGCCATTTTTTGTGATATTGGCATTGCGTTACTTTAACGGACAATCGTGTGGTTGTGCGACGCTGTACCCAAATAAAATCAATGTCCTTTTTTCCCCCCCCACAAATAGAGCTTTCTTTTGGTGGTATTTGATCACCTCTGTGGATTTTATTTTTTGCGCTATAAACAAAAAAAGCGTCAATTTTGAAAAAAAAAAAAAAAATGTTTCTGCTATAAAACATTCCCAATAAAAAAATGTAAAAATTCTAATTTCTTCATCAATTTAGGCCAATATGTATTCTGCTACATATTTTTGGTAAAAAAAATCCCAATAAGCGCAGGATTGCTTGCGCAAAAGTTATAGCGTCTACAAAATAGGGGATATTTTTATGGTATTAGTATTTATTTTTGTTTTTTTTTACTAGTAATGGCGGTGGATCAGTGATTTTTAGCGAGACTGCGACATTGCGGCGGACAAATCGGACACTTTTTGGGGACCAATGACACCAATACAGTGATCAGTGATAAAAAATATGCACTGACACTGTACTAATGACACTGGCGGGGAAGGGGTTAACATCAGGGGCGATTAAAGGGTTAAGTGTGCTCCTAGGGAGTGCTTTCTAACTGTGAGGGGGGAAAGCTGTGACTGGAGGAGGACCAAGATCTGTGTTTCTGCTTAGCAGAAACACAAGTTCACCATCTACCTCTCTCACAGAACGGCGGTCTGCCTTGCTTACAATAGGCAGACCGCTGTTCTGCCTCTCCAGAGAACAATCGGTGGGTTCCGGCGGATAACCGACGATGTGCGCCCCAGTCCTTTTACATGAAATCACATACCTGTATGTTATTTCACACAGGAGGGCTGCCCTGCCACAGTATATATGTGTGGGACGGTCCTTAAGAGGTTAATATGTTTAAACCTTTAACATATATTTACACGCAAAATTAAAAAAACAATAATTTATTTAATTTGTAAAATAACTTTTCAATGCTTTATTCCATTGCTGACAGCTGAGTTGTAAAAAAAAAAGTTGCGGTAGGTATTGGTAATGGCGAGTACTACAAAAAAAAGAAAGACTCTAATATAACTTAATGGTAATTTTTTTATACATTACATAATTTTTCATTACATTTCTTTAAATTTGATTAAAGCAAAGAGTATTATGTCTTATTTTATGCCATCTTGTTTGATCCAGTCAATTTAATGACATCACAGGCCAAAGGAACCACACATAGCACAGGTCAGCTAGTGCAACTTACTGCCAGGGGGCTGCTATATGGTAGGTCATCAAGGTAGGTACTGCAGGCACATGTGCCATTCTCATGACTTAAAACATCATCCAGAGGGGCATTCTAAGTAAGCTGATCACCAAATGACAAAACTAATTCTGCAAAATGTTACCACTAGAGCCTCAGAAATGCTGCTTATTCAGCTTTAAGCCTGTTACACACAGGCTGAATATCGGCCAGTTCAACAGAAACCGACCAACATTCGGCCTGTGTGTACACCAGCCAGGCCGGCTTCTGTCGAACTGACATTCTTGAAAACCAGCATCCGATCAGTGCTGGAAGACAATGGCTGCAAGCGCTGACCGGTGTTTTCTGGCAGGGTTGGGCAGTCCCCCTGTTCAAAAGCAATAGCGTGCCTGTTCGACAGAAGCCGGCCAGGCTGGTGTAAACACCGGCCGAATGTCAGTCAGTCCCCGCTGGACTGAACAAAAAAAAAAACTGATAGTGTGTACAGTTTTTGGTATCCTCCCTGTTGAGGAGATTTTCCAATGTTTCCTATTGTTTTATAAAGAAAAAAAAAACTATAAACAGCTGCTGACCAGTATAAAAGTTCCTAGGTTCCAGCAAAAAACAACAGTATTTTCAGTGTCCCTCCTCTGTCTGAATGTCAGTAAGTTCTGATTGGGCAAGGTTTCCATGTTTCTTTGTATTGATGGAGTTTGCTTATTCTCTCCCACCCTCCCATGCACTGCTACTGGTCTACTACTATTATGGGCTGCCTCACTGCCAATTGGGGGGGGGCAACCAGAGCTCTCCACTTTCTGTGTTCCCATCTAAGTACCTTCTTTATCACCAATCAGACTACAGAACAGTATAAACTTCAAAAAGGTTTCAACGTTTACTTGGATCATGACAATTCAGTATGTTAAAGTATTTTAAATTATTACCCTGAGACCCCTTTCACACTGAAGGCAGTTTTCAGGCGTTTTAGTGCTAGAAATAGCATCTGAAAACTGCCTCCCATGCCGCTCGAGTGCTTTCACAGTGGGGCGGTGCACTTGCAGGATGTTAGGGAAAGTCCTGCAAGCGGCATCTTTGGGGCACTTGCCCCTGCCCTTTGCAATGAATGGGCAGCGCTTTCCGAAGCGCTGCAACACAGGCGCTTTTAAGCCCTACTTTGGGGTTAAAAGCTCCCCGCTAGCGTCCAAAAAGTGCTGCTTAAACAGCGGTAAAGTGCTGCTAAATTGACCGGTGCTTTACCGCTGATGCGCCCGCAGCCCAAGTGTGAAAGATGTCTGACTGAACTGGAAAATAATTTTATGGCTTAAGGTGGAATACATAAATGGACTAAAAAACATTTTTTATAAACTTCACTGAAATATAACTGAGAGATAAGAAGGCAGCACTCACCCAGGTCAATAGTTGGTTTTCCCCTCAGAAGCAGTTTCAAACATTCAGGCTTATTATAAATACAGCAGTAGTGTAGAGCCGTGTTGCCTTTACTGTTCGGCTTATCTAAGTTTCCACTATGGACAGAGATATACAGAAAAGACAATAATAAATGACCATGCGTATAGAACCACTTTTCTATAAAAATCTATCTAATCTATCTAAATTCTATCTAAAATCTGCATTTTGTGCAACAAAATTACCCTAAACCCTTATAAATTTCTTGAAAGCAGAGGTCCTGTAGAATAAAATGGTGTCAGTTGCAATTTTTTATGTCGCATCATATTTCTGCAATTGTATTCTAATTACAGGCGGTTCCCGGGTTACAAACAAGATAAGGACTGTAGGTTTGTTCATAAGTTGAACTTGTTTGTAAGTCGGAAGAGGTACATTTTTTAAGTGTAGCTGCAGCCAAAACAAATATTTTTAAGCTTTTTGGATAGCATAGGGAAGGGGTAACACCCCTGTAATGTTTGTTTTGCAGTCTATGTTTCTGTTCAGAAGATTTCCCCTCACTTCCTGTCCCAATAATAATTGGATTTTGAAAATTTTGGGTTGTTGTGGAAACAAGGATTGGTGATAAAGCATCAGTGGAGACACCTTT
The DNA here is from genome assembly GCA_018402905.1 of Glandirana rugosa. Taxonomy (NCBI): domain Eukaryota; kingdom Metazoa; phylum Chordata; class Amphibia; order Anura; family Ranidae; genus Glandirana; species Glandirana rugosa. The sequence continues at coordinate 1,547,204 of BLSH010238282.1, forward strand.
TTCCCATAATAACTCTTACAGGAGTGAATTTCCCTTCCTAGGGGGAGATTTCCTCTCACTTCCTGTTGTCTCCCTCCGTTTGTAAGTAGGAGTCGTTCATAAGTCGGATGTTCATAAATAGGGGACTGCCTGTACATATTTTCAGTACAAAAATGCACTAAAATAAAATTTAGTGCAAACAAACACATTTTACGCAATTTTCCGGTAAAACATAATAGATGTGTTGAGTAATTCTATACCATACATGAAAACCCTGCATGCCTGTGAAATGGCTAAAAACTGCTGCAAACAAAATTGCCAATTTGCAATGCTTTAAAAACCTTTACATGTCACCAATTCATAGTTAGCCTAGGTTCACACTAGTGCTGCTGCATAATCATGTGTAATTCAGTGAGCTTTAGAAGCGCGTATTTTGCACATTTTTACATGCATTTTTGATGTGGCTTTGCGTGTTTGTTTTTGTAGGAGGAAACTGGTTGTTAAATACAAAAACACACCAAAAATGCATGTCCATTTTTCAAGTGCTTTCTAATGGTATCTGCTTTGCCACTACATCCAGAATGCAGACAACCCAAAACAGGAAGTGTGTTACAGGATCACTAGGTGAAATAAAGGGAGAAAAATAAGCTAATGCAGTAATTACATTTATTGAGCGGTAAACTGCAATAAATTACATTTTTGGGTTTATTACTGCCTTGAAAATGAAGTTTACTCAAGCAATACCCTAAAAAATGTGGCCTTGTGGTCTCCCCCCCCTAAAAATAGCAGTGCACTTCCTGTGCCTAGGCACGTCTTTACCTACGAGACTCATAGCTGTATATCTGCAGTGTGAGATTATCTATTGCACTGCTGCCTCTGACTGCTAGTTTTACTAGATTTAGGAGTTATGTCGTCGGGCGTTTTTTTCTTGCATTTGGAACACATCAAATGCAGGTCAGCAAAACCCATTGGCTTTAATTAGGCAATACAAGTGGCAGCTCTGAAGCATCTGCAATGTAAGAATCTCCCTGCTTCTTTCATTCTGTGGATTTGTATTTTTCCTGCTGCTTCTTGAATATTCACCTTTCAGTCATCAGAGGAAGCAGAACAAGCCAGTAAAGGGGAAACAGCTTGTTGCAATAAAGGCAATACTAGTGACTAGTCCCTTTATCCCCTTGCTTGCCTTTTTTGGACAAAACTTCCACAGTTTAGGTCTAACATCCCCCAGTATGTTTAACATAACTAAGAAAATGTAAGCACTATTTAAAAATTATAAAGTAGGGCAAGTAACACAATGGCCACAAATGAAGTAAAAGGATCATAACAAATTAAATATTTGTAGCAGAGACCTGCTTTGTATCTGTATAGCCATTACTCATGCAGAAAATATGGAGAAAACTAAAATGCACTGATGTTTAAAACCTCAGGCATGAGACTGATGCTACATGTAGGAGTGCAGGTATACACTTACGATAATACAAAAAATAATAATAATCCTCACCAGTTTTGTACTATGAAGTCAACTAAGGGCAGGGAGGTCTGGTCAGCAGTGCGCACTGCAAAGTGGAGAGCGGTTTCACCTGGCTCCTGCAAATTCACAAAGCAATTATTTTTAAAAACAAAATAATTTAATTACTCTGGTCATCATTCACAACATGACAAAAACTTTCCCTGAGGCGTCGGTTCATGTGTAATTAAACATAGAAAAAAGTGATGGGGTTGATTTACTGAAAATGGAGCGTGCAAAATCTGGTCCAGCTGTGCATGGTAGCCAATCAGCTTCTAACTTCAGCTTGTTCAATTAACCACTTAAGGACCACCCCAGGTACATATACTGTGGCGGGGCGGTCCTCAAGCGCAAAATCACGCACCTGTATGTGATTCCTGTTGTCGGCTCTGGGGCGCGCACCCCGCCGAAGCCACGCTCCCACTGTGATTGGACACAGCGGGAGCCAATCAGCGGGTCCGGCAGCCACAATGGCCACCAAGACCCGCCAATCGTTTGTAGGAGAGGCAGACTGCCATTCTGTCAGACAGAGATCTTGTGTTCCTGCTAATCAGGAACACCAATATCTCTCTTCCTCTTGTTAAACCACCCCCCACAGTTGGAAATCACTCCCTAGGATCACACTTAACCCTTTCATTGCCCCTGATGTTAACCCCTTCCCTGTCACTGCCATGTATACAGTGCTGACGAAGCTGGGGGATCCCAGCGAAACGTGTCCACGCTAGGCAGTGGGCCAGATGTGTGTCTCTCCATCTCTCCGTATCCTGTCTTTCCTGGCTGGATCCGAAGCAGGCACAAGCCTATCCGCACTATGGCAAGCCTTATTGACAATTGCTGCCTCTGGAGGGGTTAACGGCCGCATAGCGGTATTGAGTCCTTAACCTGGGCCCGGAAGTTCAGGAGGATGGAACGCCGGGCCACCCCTTGAGGCATCCGTAGGGTATAGTGCAGTCTTCGGAGCTCATGTACTGATGTACCAATGACCACTTGACGGGACGGATGAGACGGTCGCTCATATAGTGGAGAGCCTGGGACGCTTTGTTACAGTTCAGCCCTATTTTGGAAGACATCGACCACGTAAATATACAACGTTTGTAGCACTCATGTGTTTGCTATTAATTGGAAATGGCTGACTTTATGGTTCCAAATTATGCACACACACACGCAACATAGGTCTAGCTGAGACCTACAATAGCTGGTACTGTGTGAATTGCATCGTGCTGTTATGGTACATTGAGTGACTTGTATCTTGCTGATTACTGATCAGGATTTGGATGAATCACTATCTACATCATCAGGTTCCCAATTACTGGTAGGATCAGGACTGCTCAGTTTTACTGGGAATTATATTCTTTACCTGAACTGTTTAGTGTTTCTAACTCCATGTGCTTGTTATCTAAACATTGCGGCCAAACCCATGCTTGTTCATGATATATACATACACGCAATAGGATCGGTATAGCACAGATCTGTTTCATCAGGATTACTCCTATGAACGTTATTACACATGAGTGGCTTTCATTGTGCTGAACATTAACCAGGACTGGGAAACAGTTTTTTTTACAATTTTTGCTTTTCCAGGCTCCCAATTATTATGCACACTCCCTGTTGGGAGGTTCCATCATTTACTTGATTGAGCGTGATTATTTTTCCACCTTCACATACACTTTTCATCACTTAACAATCATTGTGACCTGGACATATTTGATTTTATTGTGTATGATGTGTATGGTGGTATGTGTGACACACGTCTGTACCATGGTTTTTAAAGTGACAACGTTGTCATGTTGGTGATGGGATGGTGGTGTCTGTTTCTTTTGTGCATTATGTTTTTGCTGATCTAAATTGTCATTTGAATAAATAGTTAATTTCTTTTAATAGCCTTTTGAGTAATTATGGGTGATATGTCCCAGTGGCTCCATTAGTGGCTCTTAGGACCCCCGGTCTCTTTGTGGTGTCTTATTTGTTTATACAGTGACAGTGCATTCTTTTTAGCACTGATCACTGTATTGGTGTCGCCAGTCCCCAAAAAGTGTCACTTAAGGATTGCTGTACGATCATCCGACCGTTAGTACGTGCAATTAGAACAGATGACGTGCGACGGTTGTACAACAGAAGTTGGATGAGCAGACTAGAAAACTTTTGTTGTACAACAAGCCTTCATACGACCGTTGTATCGTGTGTACAGAGAAGTTGGGCCAACAAAGCTGTACGTGCAAAACACGCATGCTCAGAACTCAGGAGAACCGTTCGTGTAAACCTGCGTTCTTAATTCACAAATCACCTTCACCTGAACTTCCTCTTTATACGCTCGTAGCACGTCACTACGTTAGGCTTGGTCGTGCGATCGATTTATGCACGTCAGTATGCGATACACAACAGCCAACATACAATTTTGGACGTCCGGTCGTACGACCGTCGCACCATGTGTAGTCCCGCTAAAAAACGCTGATCGCCGCCATTACTAGTAAAAACAATAAAAAAAAGTCCATAAATCTATCCCATAGTTTGTAGAGGCTATAACTTTTGTGTAAACCAATCAACATACGCTTATTAGGATTATTTTTACCAAAAACAAGTAGCAGAATACATATTGGCCTAAATTGATGAAGAAATTTGATGTTTTACATTTTTTATTGGATATGTTTTTTTATGTTTTATAGCAGAATGTAAAAAATATTGGGTTTTTTCCAAAATTGTTGGTCTTATTTTGTTTATAGCACTAAAAAAACCCCCCAGAGGTGATCAAATACCTCCAAAAGAAAGTTCCATTTGTGGGAAAAAAAAAGGACATCAATTTTATTTGGGTACAGTGTGACATGACCGCGCAATTGTCAGTTAAAGTAATCCAAAGTCAGTTGAAGTAAACCAAACCCAATGGGGGAGATTTTTTTAAAAACTGGTGCACAGAGAATCTGGTACAGCTATGCATAGTGACCAATCAGCTTCTAGGTTTTATTGTCAAAGCTTAATTCAACAAGCTGAAGTTAGAAGCAGGTTGGTTACTATGAATAGCTGAACCAGATTCTGTGTGCACCGGTTTTAGTAAATCAATCCCCAATGTGTCAATTGAAGGTGCTCAGAGAGTGGATCACTGTTTTGTTTTACTTTCATTTAGACATTCTCTTTTCTATTAAAATTTGTTAATGTATGCATTCAATTTCAACTTTGGCTAAATCACCAAGAATATGTGAGCACTTTAAAGCAGTAGAATTGGACAGGAAAATCAGATTTTTGGACAGAGCATCACATGCTTTCTATTTAAGGGCAGCAGATGACCACCAGCTACTACCAGATGACCAGGGGAACACTAATGACCAGACAAATTGGAATTATTGCCAACCACTATTTTATCCACCCTGGGATTAGTCCAGTTATGGTGATGTCTGTTCTACTTTCGGAAAAGATAAGGTAATGAGTATGTCTATGGTCCGTTTCACTTTTATAGGGACCTATACTGAGGAAGCGTGAAGGCTGACACTTTTCCTAGCTGCCAATATCTACAGTACTTTCCAAGTCACCAACCAACAAATATGCTTATTGCATGGCAGTTTTGAAGACACTGGTTTGGCATGACAGTCAGGCAAGTAGCAATTTCAGAAGAAGTAATTGATCGCAGAATCTGTATTTCTGTCAACAAGGTTACTTTTAAAGGCTAAGTTCACCTTTTGGGGAAAAAAATAAATGAACATTTTTGCAGGGGAAAAAATGCGCATTTATTATTTTTTCCCTCAGGAGCCTGCAGAGCATTGCACCCAAGATCAGTGGATCAGGGGTGTAATGTTCCTGCAAACAAGCCCTACAGCTTTCAGCCTGTACCTCTGATAAGGAACTGTTTACAAGCTGCAGGGCTTGTGAGTGAATTACAAGACTGCTCATCAGCACCCTTGCAGTCCTTTGGAAACTACAAGTCGTTAGCCACAATGGCTGGCGGTACTTGTAGTTCTGTCATTCATAAATTGCTGTGAATAAATGACGCATCCATGTGGGCAAAGCCCTGCACGACAACACTATTTTTAAAATGTGACAGTGGGTGCAGGGGATGTCAGGTTTGGAGCATGTTACACCTGAATTATGGGTGTAAAATGCTCTGCAAAGTGAACATGATTGTAAATTCCCGTTTTTGAAAAAAAAAAAAAAAAAAAACAACAAACATGTTATACTTACCTGCCCTGTGCAGTGGATTTGCACAGGGCAGCCTGGATCCCCCTCTTCTCGGGGTCCCTCTTTGCTGCTCCTGGCCCCTCCCTCCTGTCAAGGGCCCACACAGCAAGCAGCTTGCTATGGGGGTACCCGAGCCGAGCTGCAGCTCCGTGTGTGCAGTCAGACCCGAAGCTTCAGTTTGGTCCCGCCCCCTCTCTCCTGATTGGCTGACTTTGATTGACAACAGCGGAAGCCAATGGTTGCTGTGCCTCAGTCAAACCGGAGTGAGTCCCAGATGGCCGAGGGACTCGTGGACATCGCTGGATAGAGATGGGGCTCAGGTAAGTATTAGGGGGGCTGAGTGGGGCTTCTGCACACAGAAGGCTTTTTATCTTAATGCAAAGAATGCATTAAGATAAAAAAACCTTCTGCCTTTACAACCCCTTTAAGCAGCGTAATAATGAACATACGGACAGTACCTGTCCAGAAGCTCTGAGAAAGAAGGTGCACCTTCGAAACATGTCAGCTAGCAGCAGCCCCTATGTCCTCGCTTTCATTATTCGGAGACTGCTGTCAGAATAGGACTGAATGCCCCAATTTGGTGGCCAAGATAAGCGAATATTCTTCACATGTTTGTGGGTATTTTTAATCTAGCTTTTAATAAACATTCTCTTGGGATAATGCACTAGGCCGGTGCGCCCTTTCTTTCTTTATTACCTGTCCAGATTCTACCAGTGGTTCCATAAGCTCTACTCCTTCTGCATAGACTTGAATTAGTGCAAGTAAATCCCTCGATTTCACAGCCTCCAGAAGCTCGCTGAGTTTCTCTGCTCCTGAAGCGCACATCTTCCGGCTGTACTTATGTTCCACATACTTGGCTGTGATGTATTCTTTGCGTGCAGTCCTAAAGATAAAAGACATACAATAAATACAGCTTGGCAATGATGGTGATGGACCGATTCCATTTAGTAGATGTGATTACTATATTAAAGAGACATTTCACACAAAGCATCAGTCACTGAGCTGATGGGAAAAATCTGATCATGTTCTATAGGTAGATAGATGAAGAAAATCAAAAGGAATTCCTCAAATACATAATGTGCAAATTAGGTCCTTGCATTGGGTTGTTGGGTTTAACTGAACCTGCCACTTTGCCTATTTAGGAGAAAGCAACAGGTTCTCTTGATAGCACACCTGCTACTGACTGCTCTGCTTGCCAGAGTCCTGATTAAAGTTGATGTAAACCCGATTCATGACATCTGAGCTGGGCACATATATTTGCAGTGTTTTCTTATCTCTCTTCAAAGCACTAAGTCCCGCTTTCTATTGCTCCATTCTTCTGTTATGGGCATGATAACTTCTGACAAGTTCTTCGACACAGGAGATAAAACCAGCCTGAAATTTGTGTGGGTGCTATAAATAGATTAGCAGAAAGCTGCTCTACTCAAAGGACAGCTCTGAAAGTCTCTGCCTATCTGGAGGGGGGGGTGTGCCTTTCCCCCAATCAATATACGCCTATAGCGATTTTTTACCAGAAATATGTAGAAGAATACATATTGGCCTAAACCGAGGAAGAAATTTGTTTATTTATATATATATTTTTTGGATATGTATTATAGCAAAAAAAGTAATAAAAAATAAAATAAAGGGATTTTATTAAAACTTACCGTAAAATCCTTTTCTCCAAGTTCACTGACAGACGCAGCTCTTCATGACTTTGTGGGGTTTTATGTTCGTCCTACCAGGAGTTAACTAGGCAGGGAAAATAAATCAGCTGGCCCCTCCCCTGGGGGCCGTCCTCTTTTCCTACATTAAAACCCCCCCTCACAGAGGAGCTCTCCAGTTTGTACACAAGCCGTACCAAAATAGAGCCCAGAGGGGTGGGTGCTGCGTCTGTCA
>BLSH010238282.1:1600124-1612967 GCA_018402905.1 Glandirana rugosa
AGAATTTATGTGCCTTCGGACGTACATGTTTCGTAATTCGGGGGTAAGTGGAGACTTGTAAAACACGTAAAAGTACGTAAAGAGATACGAAGTGGTGTGAGTTGTAGTTCTTAGCGTCAAGAAAAGACAACACTGAAACTCGGTCTTTTTTCATGTGTTCGAAATAAACTCGACACGACAACATCCAGAAATTACATAAGTGCACTGTGTTCCGAAAGACAATTAAAAACATGGACTTGTTACCAAGAGGAGGATGAGGGGGGGGGGGGGGGTCTTGGCTTGTCGGACTGGACGTTTTTGTGTCTTATTTTTTTTGTGGAGAAGGTTTAGTAGACTACTACGAGTCCACACTTAATACTGATTTCGAACCGTGTACCTTGATGTTGAGTGTGGTGAAGCATAGAGAAATGCATGAAAATGCACAAAATGTTCAGAGGTGAATGGGGGCTTAATGCTTTGTACATGCAGGCTTCCGTGTATTTAAGAGCTATGTATACAATAAGCTTTTATAGAGCATGGTTAAAGCTTTGGGCAGCCTTGTTAAAGTCTTTAAAGCGACCTTCAGGTCCATAAATGCATGAAATTATGTGCAGCCCTAGTACTTCAACTCACAATATCAAGGATGTGACAATCATCATAAAACTCAGTGAATAAACATAGATATGTGCAAACATATATAAAAAACTTGAAAGTTCCCAGTTTATATAGCAGAAAAGTCTGTGCAGTATCTTTCACATGCTCGGGGAAATCCAGAAACATCTGTCTTCTACACCTCGTGCTCGGATAGTTCTGTTCACCTTAGTATTGACCATCCTCTGAAACAGGGTCAAAGCTAACATTATCTGTTGTAACCAGATGGCGCCTCCACTGCTTTGCTTAGGGTCAGCAGTAATGGATCCATCTCATCAATAAGTCTTCATGTGTCCCTCAAAATAGTAAGCCACATCGAACGCTCTCTGTATAAGCTATTTATTAATAAAATGGCAAAAAAAAAACCAAAACAGCACTGCTGCTCGCTTCTTCGTCCAAGCCAGCGAGCGTGATTACGTCACCACATAAATTTTGCCCTTACGTGTTACGTCCCAGTGGGTGGGGGCTTCATCTGATGAAGTCCCCACCCACTGGTCTTGGTTTATGAATGCCGGGAGCATAAGCCAATCTGCAGGACACAATCCAGCTGATATCCCATATCTGCTATGCCCTTCAATCATTTTTCTGGCATTTTATTAATAAATAACTTATAGAGAGCGCATTAGATGTGGTGCATTATTTTAAGGGACACCTAAAGACTTATTACATCTTTAGTGAGGTTGAAAAAGGACACAAATCCACCTAGTTCAACCATGAAAGAAAAAAAAAAAAATCATCATACAATCCCATATACACAACCCTATATCCACAGTTGATCCAGAGGAAGGCGAAAAACCCCAGCAAAGCCAATGATCCAATTTGCTACAGGGGGGAAAAAATCCTTCCTGATCCCCTGAGAGGCAATCAGATATTCCCTGGATCAACTTTACCTAAAAATGTTAGTACCCAGTTATATTACGTACAGTTAGGGAAGAATCCAGGCCTTTTTTAAAGCAATCTACTGAGCTGGCCAGAACCACCTCTGGAGTAAGTCTATTCCTCATTTTCACAGCTCTTATGAGAAGAAACCTTTCCGCATTTGGCATAAAGAGTGTCCCCTTGTCCTCTGTGATGACCTTAAAGTGAATAACTCAACACCAAGTTCACTATATGCACCCCTTATGTATGTAATAGTGCTGGACCACGTATGGCCCACTTATGTATTTGTACATGTTGATCATATCCCACCTTAATCTCTTCTTCTCAATAGAATAAATTCAGTTCCTCTAATCTTTCCTCATAGCTGAGCTCTTCCATGCCTCTTATCAGTTTGGTTGCCCTTCTCTGCACTTTCTCCAGTTCCCTGATATCCTTTATGAGAACTGGTGCCCAAAACTGAACTGCATATTCCAGATGAGGTCTTACTAATGATTTGTACAGGGGGGCAATATGATATCTCTCTCTCTGGGGTCCATACCTCTCTTAATACAAGAAAGGATTTTACTCGCTTTGGAAACCGCAGCTTGGCACTGCTTCCATTATTAAGTTTATGATCTACCAAAACCCCCAGATCCTTCTCCACTATGGATTCCCCCAGTTGTACTCCACGTAGTATGTATGATGCATGCATATTCTTAGCCCCTAAATGCATAGCTTTACATTTATCAACATTAAACTTTATTTGCCACACAGTCGCCCAATTAGACAATGCATTGAGGTTTGCTTGTAAGTTGGAGACATCCTGTAAGGACCGTTATTCCACTGCATAGCTTGGTGTCATCTGCAAACACTGAAATGGTACTTTTAATTCCAGACTTTATGTAATTTATAAAGATATTAAAAAGTAAGGGACCCAACACTGAACCTTGGGGTACACCACTGATCACCTTAGACCATTCAGAGTAAGAATCATTAACCACTACTCTCTGAATTCGGTCTTTTAGCCAGTTTTCTATCCATTTACAAACTGATCTTTCCACTTAGTGGTTTCTGAGCATGTGGATGCTGCGCCACAGACTTTTCTACTATATAAACTGGGAACTCTCACATATATTTTATATACAGTATGTTTGCACAAATCTAGGTTTATTCACTGAGTTTTATGATGATTATGTCCCATACCTGATTTTGTGAGCTCCAGTACAAGCGCTGCACATGATTTCATGCGTTTATGTTTCTGACTGAGATGGATATACAGACACTGTTTGTTTTTTTTTGGAACAATTTTAGTTGCGCAGATACACTTATTAAGTTTGGACCTTCAGCTCCAGTTTGGAGATGTTAAAAGCAGATAATAGTGGAGGTGCTAGCAAGCAGGCTCTCAACTTTAAGTAGTCAGCACTCCCATTAGGATCTATGTTTACCCCCTAAAGCTGGAGCCTAAATCACAGTTTACACTTGCTCTCGGCTTACCCTTTAAGATGGCTACTGTACGGGTCCTTGTAAGGGACAAGATAATAAAAAGCTTAAGGGCCTCGCTGCTGCAGTATATGTACATGGGGCGGTCCTTAAGTGGTTAAAATGCATATATGTAGCATTTTATTGCAACGCATTGCACACGACACCAGCATTGTAGTGTGAACAGGACAAATAGAAAACAATAGTTTTCTATGTGTCCTTGCGATGACCTGCATTCTTCCATTGCAGTAAAACACAGGTTACTGCAGTATTTCTGAACAGGACCTAAAACTGCAGTTACAGTAGAAATATTCTATATTATTTATGTTATAAACATAATGTTGGTAACACAGTGTCTGAAAACTAGATTTGGGGAATACCATTTAGGTAGGACCACCCAATCAGCCGGCATGCCTAAAGATTAATGCTCTCTGGTGGTATCCCATGATTGAAGCCATTAAAGGGTTACTAAAGGTAATTTTTAAAAATTAAAACAATAAAAATGTTATACTCGCCTGCTCTGTGCAATTGTTTTGCATAGGGCAGCCCCAAACCTTCTCTGACGGGGTTCTTATTGCAGATGGGGGCTGGGTGATATTGTTGCCACTCACCGAGTTTTAACAGAAACCTCTGTGCAGTTAAACCTCTTTGCTAATGATATGTATTTACAGATCATGACTCCTATGGAAAAGCTATCAGTGAGTGGATCACTGCACAGAGCTCCATCTCAGATCACCAGGCTCCTGCATCCATTAATCTCTTCTCACCTTGCACCTGGGAGAAGGGGTTTTTTCTAAGGTCCTGCATGTGTTTGTTGTGCCCTGGGGCTTCAGGAGGAGGAGTAGCTGCCACTTATTGACAAGGGGCGGAGCTTCACTCGCTCATCTGCTGCTCACCCCCTGCTGTGCAGATACAATGCAGGGCTATTATATTCAATTGCCGCACAGCAGGGGATGTCAATAAGTGGTGGCTACTCTCCTCCTTTTGACGCCACGGGCACAACAAACACACACAGCTCCCCCGGTGCCCACCGCACAAGAGACGGAGCCCGAGTGGAAATACAAACGGCCGCCAATAGTGACCGAGCTGCTGCCTACCACCCCTTGCACCAGGACCTTGTGCTAGATCACTTCAGGCTGGCCCTTTTTGCAGGTATATATATATATAAAACATTAAAAATAAGTTACTATAATGTTTAAAATCCAGTAATACACTGTCTTACCCCGCTGTACACATGCCCAGTTGCTCTCTATTTTTTGACACTGTGCCTAAATGAGAGCCACTAGATGCCGATCAGCTGACAGCATTAAGATTTACTGTTGCTGAAAAGGAAGATAGCAACAGAAATTATGCAGACTGCTCTGAGGGAACACAGATTAAACCAGCCATAGACGGATCAAAATTCAGGCCAGTTCCTTTTACTCGACTTCAGTACTTCCAGCCTGTCAAGTTTTTTTGTGTGATCACTGCCGATGGCAATAGCATTGTATAGTATTGTATTGTAAAGTAACTGTATTCTGATGGTGGGGAAACCACCTGCTGTTGAAATACAAAAGCACAGCAGGAAGGATTCCCCCATCAACATTGAGTTTATTGGGGAATCAAGCAATTTTTCTGTCCTTCAAGCCATGGTTGAAGGACAGAAAATTGCATAATCTATGACCAGCCTTAGGGAGGGAGAAAAGAAAAGCAGGAGAGGTGACAGGATGAACTCTACTGCCTGGGAGACACAAAATAGGTAAACTTATAAGATTAGTGTCATATCTTATCTCTCCAATATTCTCTCCTTTCTCCCTCATTGGCAGCCTGTGAACTTCAGCAGGTTCTGTCAACCTTCCTCTCTAGCTAAGCCAAGACATACAATCAAGGCTGGAAATGCACAAATTTTAATTACATAAACATTAACGTGGAATGTATGTCTTTTGCTAAAGAACATTAATTGTTGTCAAACTGTTATGGGTGATGTTCCACTTTAAGCACACAATTTTACCAGGTAAAAGAGACAGCACTGAGACTGATTTATTTCTCACGCATTTACTATTTGCTTGCAGCGCGTGGTTTGACAGGTACTCGTTTAAACACTGGAAAGAAAAATCACCTATTGGTTAAGGAGTCTGGCTGTTACCATAATTGTGCGTTAAAGTCTATTATCGCGGTGTGCCATTAATGCATAATTAATGGCAGGCTTTGTATGGAACACTGAGTGATTAAAGAAAACAAAATCAACGTGTAAAAAAAACAAGGGGTGGGTGAACAAACATAAAACGCTACAGGAGAAAATACGATAAAGTACAGAGATGGCTGAAAACGTGCATAAAAAGTATGCAACTCCCACACTTTAATGAAGTGTAAATGGTGGTAACAAAGTAATCAATGCCAGTCAACTTTGATGTGCTGCAACACGGATTGGTTAGTACTGTTTGTGTTACAGAACATTTCACATTAAAGTGTTTGTAAAGGCTAAAGGTTTTTTACCTTCATACATTTTATGCATGAAGGTAAAAAAACCTGTGTGCAGCTCCCCCCACAGCCCTGTAATACTCACCTGAGCCCCCTCTTGATCCAGCGATGTGCATGAGAGCTTCGGCTGCCCTGGGACTCCCCCTTCTCATTGGCTGAGACAGCAGTGAGCCAATGAGGAGAAAGTGGGGTCAGGTCCATAAGTGTGTCTCTTATGGATGCATAGAGCAGGGCTCAGGAGCGAGCACACACTAGTGTCCCCATAGCAAGTGGAGTAGCCAGGAGCACCAATGGGGGACCTGAGAAGAGGAGGATCAGGGCTGCTCTGTGCAAAAAAATTACACAGAGCAGGTAAGTATAATATGTTTGTTATTTTTTTTAAAAAAGCCGAACCTTTAATACCACTTTAAGGGCTCATTCAGACAGGCAATAAAACCTGTCTTCCGCGCTGAGACACTTTTTACTGCGCTTGCATCCACCTTGAAGCTGTGTGCAGGCAGCCCACAGAAATGGATGTGGATGCAGCGGCTGCACGGACACAGTCGCACATTAAAATTTGGCATGCAGGCAGGAGTGAGTGCATGGATCCGAATGCAGACAATGTGGGCACCATGCTGCTCCCAGGTGGATGTACACGCAGAAAAATGTGGCTTAGGGTGGAGGATGGGTCCCACTGCTCGTCTGAAAAAAGTCCTAAGGCTTCATTCACACAGGCATATGCGTATTTTCTGCATAAAACACAGGTTCTTGCTGGCAGAGTTAGCAGAAGATCCTGCATTAAATTCCACGCATTAGAGCTTAACTCCACTTTTGTTGAGAAAAAAACATTCCCCCCTGGGGGATCTATGTACATTGCAGGGATTATAACAAACTTTGTAACAGATTCCTACCTTTTGTTATTCTGAAGAAATCCGTGTGCTTCTCTGTGCCTCTGTACTGAGTGGGTCTAATAGGAGTGGTTTCATAATTATCAATCAGGTGTGCAGCTAGAGAACCCGAATGAGGAAATCTACTGGGCCTGCATCCCTTTAGACGCGTTCCTACTGAAAGTATCTCTCCAAAATGACATTTTTGTTGCAGGGAATGCCTGAAATCTGACTTGTATCTTAGGCAGACTTCTGAGAAAATCAGTGAGCCAATCATACAAGCAGGAAATGATGTTTCTGGGGAGTGGTCAGTACACATTCTGTGTACAGAACAACTCCAGGTAACCATATTTCACTGCATTTATAGAAAATTACAGAGGCTGCAGATTGAAAAGAAAATGTAATTTTAAATAACATCCAACTACAATAAGACTTGTGTTGCAATTATATGCGCTATATTATTTTTTTCCCCACAAAAGTGGAGTTACCCTTTAAGCATGCATGTTAGAGCACGTATAGACGTGTACAATTCTTCTAATGACTTCACATGCATATGTGTTTACACGTGTAAAATCTGCAGATATGTATGGTCCAAGGTGTAGCTGCCTCTTGCTTTTTTTTGTGTAGTGCACTTCTTCATTTGTAGATACAGCTGAGTGTATGGCCCATTGATTCCTATAGTGCTGCATTTAGATGCATACAAAAACTATACCCATCTAAACATGGTGTTTGTGAACGATCCCTAAAATTTGCCTTAAAGTGATTTCCCTCTTATTTGCTCTTGTACAGCTACATCAGCTGAACCATCAGAATCCGACAATACAGATGTGTTGGATGCTTGGGTGCCCCGTTGCGCACTGTGGTTCCCCCCGCCAGGCACTTTACCATTGCAGGGACAGACTACCAATTGGTGGAACCACAGCAGGTAGCAGAGGACAAGGTAATACAGCACACCTAGAAATGTAGGATGCTGAATTCATCGGCCATTGCAGCTCAATAAAAATGTAAAGAATGGTGTTACTGGTGGCAGAGCTTGTCAATAAGTGCAGCAAAGCAGCCATATGACTGTTCACCTCAGAGGTGACTCATTTAAGCAATTGGGGACTCACTGAATCTCCAAAAAGTTTATTTTCAAACATTCCAATGTGTTATTTTTTAAACTGCTATTTAGCTGCCAGGAACTTTGACTTTGGATTCTTTTAATCTAGCAGCAGTGTTTGCAGGGGTTCAGGAGACAATACTGCCGTCTCCTGAATCCCGTTTTTTTCCGCCACTGCAGGAAACCGGTGCGGTCCCACCGATTAACACAGAAGAGATTGACAGGCGGGGCCACCTGTCAAACTTTGCATGTAGCGTTAAAATTGCCGCAGCTCTGTAATGTCTACTAATCTGAGTGGCACCGTCTCGGCTTGTATGTGGGCAGTAAAAACACTTTTCAAGCGCTTGTTTTTACCATCCCCTGGCCGCCTGGGTGAAAGGAGCCTTAGAGCAGCGCAAAAGAAAAGGTAAAAGAATACGTGGAAATGTATTAAGATGACAATTGTGATGCTATGTATTTTTTTTTTTTTTACCAAAAAGAGGAAGTTACACTTTCTTTCTTTTTAACAACTGGCTGCACAATCCCTGGCAAATTACCATTTTTTGGAGGGATCACAGGACTTGTAGTTGAACAGATGCTGGGAAGTCCCAGACTGCATATAACAGAAGCTGACAAATGAGCATAGTCATGGATTCTTGTGTCTTACACACAGGTCATTACGTCAAGTGTTGCAGGCAAGGAAGCAAGTGTAAATTGCAAATAAGTGTTAGAAAACTTCTTTTCACACCCCCTGAGCGAGTGAGATTTTGTGCCGCCACGTTGCTGAGAACATTATTGTGACACCAAACAAAAGCCAGGCGTAGCAGGCTCCTCCAGGACCTCTCCGCATGGTATCTGCGCGAGCAGCTGCTTAGACAGAATGTATTAGTAGGATGACTTGTCTGAGTGACTGGCTAATTGTTGTCAGCTATTAACTGTCTGCCAACTCCTGTCAGCTGCTGATTTGTGATGGCAAAGAGAATCTGCTTCATCAAGTAAATATATTTTCATCAAAACATGTGATATGGGTCCATCAACAGATTTATTTTGTAGTAATGGCAAAAAACAGGAAGGAAGCTACTTTTTCCACTGAGGACGCCATCCCACAGAGTTGTCAAATGGCCAAGCATGGTGCTTACTGGTTAGCATGGATGCAGTATAGGTGTCATGTGTTTCAGCTCCCACTAGGGATACGATGTGCATGGTAATGATTGAGTCTTCCTGTTCGTGGTTTTTAAAATAGGCATTTATGTGTCTAAATGCTACATAAAATAAAAGGCTTTGTCTCAATACTTACACCAACTGATAAAGTGACAATGCCCTGAAGTGATGAAGGTGGGTTTGTACAGCTCCTATTCCCACAGCACAGGGGCTCTGGCCATATTAGATTGGTCAGGTCCTCAGTTGATGATAGCACAGTGCTTTGTGCAGTTGATAAGCTTAATAAACCCATCCCTCTTCTAACTGCATATAGCCTGGTACACACTACTAGTTTCTTTTTTTCGTTCAACCCAGCGGGCTGACCTAAAAAAAAAAAAAACGGACAGATTCAGGAAGAGCCGCTGTGCTAACCATGCAATGTTAGTACAGCGATCACCCCTGCTGTGCTATTGTGTTCTCACTGGGAACACGCCCCCCCCCCCCCGGGCTGCCAGAACACTCCGGTCAGCACTCTCAGATCACTGATTGGGAGTCGATCAGCCGACCTTTTTCAATCGGACGGCTTCTGTTTCTATTGAACCGGCCAAAGCCATGCAACATTACGCCTGTGAGTACTAGGCTTTAGTCTGTAGGTTTTTTATTTTAAAGAACTATGGATTTATGTATTATGCTACTGCATCCTATTGTGTCCTAGTTTTCTCATTAGTCTAGTAGGTTAAGGTGTATGTCCAGCCAAGTTTTTTTTCTTAGTTTTTGATAGAGCAGGGCTGGATTAGAATCCCTGTTAGGTTTTTTTTTTTTTGCTATCCAAGGCTCCTTTAAAGAGATTTACCCATAGGGCCATGGTGTACTTTCTCCACCCCCACTTAGCTGGCTGGATACTGAAGGAGCAGCAGAACACTGATGCGGTCAGTCATCTCTCTGCTCCTCCTGCCCTCTCTGCCTATAAGTATGTTACTCGCAAAGCCATTTACATGCAGCACACCTGATTGGCTCTTTTTCTTCCTGTCTGATATTCTGCTATAAAGGGGACTGCAAAAGGCTGATATCAAGTCAAAATCAGATACTTAAACTAGCTGTATTTTAGCTTCATTCAGTTGTGTTGTTTATACCTGCATAGAGCTTAAAGCCTAACTCCACATTTAGCCTAGGTTCATACTGTTGGGATGTGTCATAGCGCATGTCATTTGTGAATCGCACCACATTCGGGTCTGTGCAGTGTGATTTGAGCCCATTAATTTTGTATGTCTCAAATCGCACCACATCTGTGCCAAAATGGTGCAGGACCCTTTGTTTTTTTAGCCACAGCGGAATCGGAAAACCCATGTGATCCAATTCGGGCAAACACACTGCGTTCTGCGACCTGCATTTGGGGTGTCGTTAACCTTTATGGACACCTGCAGCGGATCGCGTGAACAATGTAATTGCTGTGCGATTCAAGGAAACACAGCAAATCCAGTGCGTTTCCCACACTGCATACATGTGAACCAGGGCTAAATGTTCCTTTAAATAGTATGTAACTATTTACTGCACTGTGCTGAACAGGTGCATGCTTTATTAACTGTATGTAGCCTCAGTATATTGCGCTGTGTTCTGGCAGTGGGACGGGAACTTCCTGTCCAACTCCTGGAACAAAATAGAGTCAGGCCGAGAGTTGCTCAGCCATACATGGGCAGCTTTACATTCTGTGAATGAATACAAAGCTTCCTCTGATTGGCTGAGGCAGAGATTATGATGTCATCTACCCATCTCTATGCCTCAGCCAATCAGAGGAAGCTTTGTATTCATTCACAGAATGTAACGCTTCCCCTGAATGGCTGAGCAGCTCTCAGTTTGACTCTATTGGCCTCCGGGAGTGGGGCATGAAGTTCCTATCCCAATGCCGGAACACAACGCTGTTAACTGTAGGTAGCTGAGGTTACATACAGTTAATATAGTGAGCCCAGCAAGAGCTTTAAGTATTAGGACGTAAGTAGGATAGGTTAAAGGTTAGGGCTTTGATATAAAATGCAGTTTGTCATCACTCTAGAGAACTTTTGTTGTGTTTTTAGCACAGAAATCTACGGCACCAGGCTCTCAGTTCTGTATGGGCACAAACATGTTTAAAGAATATGTAAACATTTCATATTCCCGATATGCGCCTGCTGTACCATGTACTTGTATGAGAACGTCTCTTGTTCTCTTTGTATTGCTTCCTTTATGTGCAATCCCTGGTGTTTCTGCTAGTCCCTCTGCTTTCCCATCAAAAACTGACCACATTAGGCATGAGAACACAGCGTGGTCAGTTTTCTAGTTGTGCTGAGAACTCAGCCTGCTCTCCTCCAACGGTCGGACTTCTTCTGGCACACCCCCCCCCCCCCAGCAAAGCCACTGGGAAGATCAGTGTGCCGCTGTTTCTCCTCTGTTAGCTCTCTGAGCTCCTTATGCAGCCGAGAACAGAGGGTATGTGATCACTTCTAAAAAAAAAAGGGGCAAATAATGATATATTTATTTTGCCTTTCATTTCTATTTTAAAATGAATGGGGTTGTTTTACAAGGTGAGGTTCGCATATACTTTAAAATATGCATCCTACCATACGAGACCCAAAGGCATATATGTATATTTTACAAAGATAAGATGATGTACATAGAAATGAGGGAGCTTAAGCAAAAACTTACAGTGGCATGTGATATTGTTAGGATTCCGTTCTTTACGGTACACTTTCTTCTCTGCCAAACTTTTCTTAATCTAAAACATAAAGATAATACACCATTATATAGTAGCATAAAGAACTAGGTAAAAACAGAAAACCCATCAGCTTCATCAGCTCACAATCCCCTGGAATTTTGGTCCTAAAGATAACACAGGTAATCTCTGCCCCACTTCCCAGAAAGTAGCATATTATCCTTTAATAATTACCAAAGGTTGCAAGAAAATCGAAATGTTAATTTTGCACTGACTAGCTGGAAAGTGTGCTAGGGAACATCTAGAAGATGTAGCATCTACATCTAGCGCAACCAAGCAAGGCAAACATGTGCCTTCTGGCTTGTGTTTCTATGGAAAAATAACAGTGCACTACTTGACCTGTGACTGTACCTGGGGACTCCTGTTCTGAAGCTCAACAGCTGTATATCTGCAGTGTGAGATCATCTAAGGCAGGGGGTTTCCAAACTTTCTAAAGAAAGGGGCAGTTTACTGTCCTTCAAACTTATCCAAGATCCTAAATTTGGAGAGAGATTTTGTGTTGTCACTATTATGGTGCTCACTTTTCTCCTGAGAGGTTGTTGGGAGTGAAAGTTGCAACTGAGGACCTGCAGTGCAAGAGCCTTAGGTGCTACACTATATGGCCAAAAATTTGTGGACAGCTGATTATGCTACCTATATGAGCTTGTTGGACATCCCATACCAAAACCATGGGCATTAATAAGGAATTGGCTTCCTTTTTTGGCTAGAACAGTCAACTTGTATGAGAAGGCTTTCCACAATATTTTGGTGTGTGTCTGATATTATTCAGCCAAAAGAACTATTGTGAGTTTAGGTACTGATGACGGATGAGGAGACCTGGCATGCAGTTGGAGTTTCCCTTCATCCTATAATTGTTCAGTGAGGTTAGAACCCTGTTCAGGCCACCTGAGTTCCTCCATACCAAACAATGTCTTTATGGAGTTGGTTTTGTACTAAGGGACACAGTCATGCAGGGGCAAAAAAAGGGTCTTCCCCAAAGCTGTTGCGACCAGGCTGGACGCATACAATTGCCTAAAGTGTCTTTGTATGCTACGGTTTGTCAGTGGAGATTGCATGGCTATGTGCTTGATTTCACGCACCTAGTTTTAGAATGAGATATCCAACATGTTCACGTAGGTGTGATGGTCAGATGTCCACCAACCTTTGATGATATCTTGTATGGTCAATGTCTACTCACAGGCGCACAGTTCAGGAGCAAGCCTGCTCGAGTGCCCCCATAGCAAGGGGCTTCCAATTGGGCGTACTCAGAAGGGGGGGGGGAGCCAGGGCCCAAAAAGAAGAGGATTGGGGATGTTCTGTGCAAAACCACCGCACAGAGCAGTTGTTAAGTATAACATATTTGCTTTTTTAATAACAACCATTAGAATCACTAAGCTCTGCCCATTTTTACAGATTGAAGTCTATGGATTCATTCAACTAGCTTGTCCCTATTTGCTAAAGGGACAAGCAACTTCTTGTTCTAGGTCACACAGTGCCAAAGTGCATGACTTGCCATTTCCTTTATGTTGCATAGCAAGTGTGGGAGTGCTAATGATATAAAACTGCACATTGATTTCTCTGGTAATTGCTCTGCCTGCATGTGTCTG
>BLSH010238282.1:1616061-1629531 GCA_018402905.1 Glandirana rugosa
GCAAATGATTCAAAATGTTTTAACTACAAAGTCGTAGAAGCCTACGACGGAAACCGGCGTTTCATAATGTTCGCCGTCACATCCGCGCTAATCGCCGCGGACTCTCCCGAAAAATACAACCCATGTCAACAATATCAAACGGGTGGGGAGAACTAACCGTGTCGAAGTTCGTAACAAGCTGTACAAACTCAACACAGAGGGGTGGGTGCTGCGTCTGTCAGTGAACTCAGAGAAAAGGATTTTATGGTAAGTTATAATAAAATCCCTTTTACTCTTTCATTCACTGACAGACGCAGCCTTCTTATGACACGTGGGGACGTCCCAAAGCTGTGCCAATCAAGAGGGGTGGGCAAACTATAACAACTGTACCCAACATAAAAAGCCCTCTCAGGCGCCGCTAATCGCGCCTACACTGCCGCTTGTAATACTTTGCGGCCAAAGGCAGCATCCGAAGATGCTGAAACATCAATTTTGTAAAACTTAGTAAACGTGTGCACTGAGGCCCAAGTAGCCGCTTTGCACACCTGAGACACAGAGGCCTGGTGTCTAAACGCCCAGGAAGTACTAACTGCGAAGTGGAAGACGCCACGGAACATCTGTCACCATCCGTACTACGTCGGCGTACCAAGGACGCCGAGGCCAATCCGGAGCTACCAGGATTGTCGGGATTCCCTCTGCTTCTATCCTGCGCAGAACCCACGGTAGAAGCTTTAGAGGAGGAAAGATGTACAGAAGCCGATACCGACCCCAGGGCGCTACCAGTGCGTGCAAGGCGACCGCCAATGGATCTTTTGTTCTGCACACAAAGGTCTGTACCTTGTGATTGAACCTGGAGGCCATGAGGCCATCTCTGGCGTGCCCCACTTGAGGCAAATCTGGCGGAACACTTCTGGATGTAGGGACCATTCCTCCTGATCCAGAGTCCGGCGGCTGAGAAAGTCCGCCTGCCAGTTTTCCACGCCTGGGATGTAGATTGCAGAGAGAGCTGGCACGTGAAGTTCTGCCCACCGAAGGATCAGAGCCGCCTCCGCGGCTGCTGCCGAGCTTCTTGTTCCGCCCTGATGGTTCACATATGCCACAGTCGTGGCATTGTCCGACTGAACCCGGACAGGGAGGCCTCGCAGCCTTTCTGACCAACGTGACAGACAAAGTCTGATCGCCCTCAGTTCCAGTACATTTATTGGAAGACAAGCTTCTTGCACTGACCAACGACCCTGGGCAGAGAACTGACCCAAGACCCCTCCCCAGCCCGATAGGCTGGCATCCGTCATTACTATTGACCAATTGAGGGGGAGAAAACATTTTCCCAACTTTAGGGCCGGAGCCTGAATCCACCAAATCAAGGATCCTCGGGACTGATGATCCAACCTTATCAGTCTGTCTAGGGATAGGGGGGATTTGTCCCATTGCGACAAAATCGCCTTCTGCAAGAGCCGAATGTGACTCTGGGCGTAAGGTATCACTTCGAAAGTCGACACCATGAGCCCCAACACTCGCATACAGAACCGTAAGGAGGACCACTGGCATGATAACAGGGTTCGCACTGCTGCCTGAAGTGTCAGGAGCTTGTTTGGTGGTAAAAACACCCTTGCCTTCACCGTGTCCAGAATCAGACCCAGGTATTCCAGCCGACAGGATGGAGTAAACGATGATTTCTGCAGGTTAATCAGCCAACCGAACTCTTTTAATGTGGACACCGTGACTGTCACGTTCTCCTCCAGGGCGGTAGCAGACTCTGCTCTCAGGAGTAAATCGTCGAGGTATGCTACTACCGCAATACCTCTCTGTCTCAGCAGCGCCAGCATCGGGGCCACCACCTTGGTGAACACTCGGGGAGATGAAGCCAGCCCGAAGGGAAGTGCCACAAACTGGTAATGCAGGTCCCCCACTGTGAAGCGTAGAAAACGCTGGTTACTGTGACAAACTGGAACATGGAGATACGCGTCCCTGATATCCAGGGACGCCATGAATTCCCCCGGTGCAGGGCGGCCACGACCGAGCGGATGGACTCCATCCTGAATCTCTTCGTCTTTACGAAGCAGTTTAATGCCTTCAGGTCCAGAACTGGCCTGACACCGCCCTTTTTGGGCACCACAAAGAGGTATGAGTAAAACCCATGAAATCTTTCCACCATGGGTACCGGTACAATCACCCCTGTTCGGCAAGTGCCCGAACGGCTCCTAGAAGCGCCTCCCTACGCCCCTGAGGGAGTCTCAAGTTTGAAGGGAAGAACCTTTCTGGGGGCAGAGAGATGAATTCTATTCTGTACCCGGAGGACACCACCTCCAGTACCCACCGATCGGTGATGTGGGCACTCCATCTGTCTGCGAACCCCAGCAACCGGCCCCCCACCCGTGAGTCGGGTGGGGGCAACCCATCATGCGGAGGTTGATTTATCCTTCGCTTTTTCGGACTTATGCTGCCAGGGCCTTTTACTGGGCCCAGCAGAAGCCTTACTGGACTTGCAGCCCTTACCCGCTGAGCCAGGTGCCCGAAAAAACTTCTTCTGACCTAAAGAAACAGGGCCCTGCCTACGGCGCAAATCCCGCCGCTTTGGCTCTGGAAGGAAAGTACTCTTCCCTCCCATGAAATCCTTAATGATTTCATCCAACTGTGGGCCAATCAGACGCCCTCCCTGAAAGGGAAGATCTGCAGGAGCTTTCTTTGAAGCCTGGTCGCCCGACCAAGAGCAGAGCCACAGCACCCGCCTGATAACAATTGCAAAAACAGACATTTCTGACAATATGGGAAGAGGGTCCAAAGCAGAATGGCATATGTAGCGGAGACCCTCTTCCAAATGTTGTGCCCGCTGCACCTCAGCCTGTGCACACTCACAAGTTAAACCAGTGTGCAGTGTGGCAGCATGCTCGTGAAGAGATTGTGCCACCATCGCAGCCGCTAGAGCTGGCCGCATGGCTGACCCAGTCAACAAGAACAGTGCCTTAGACACTGCCTCCAAAAGCGATCGGCCGCCTCCTTAAAAGACGGAGACCCCTCCAAGGGAATGGTCGTTGCCTTATTCAGACGGGCCACTGGGGGGTCCACCGTTGGGGAAGCCCATCTCTTAGTAAAGCTATCCTCAAAGGGGTAGCGAACAGCAAAGCTTTTAGGAAAAGCAAAGGAATTTGGTGGCCGTAGCCATTCCTTGAACACCGCCTGTTCAAACACCTGATCATAAGGGTAAGCCCTAGGGGACCTAGGGGGTTTAAGTGGTCCACAAATATATGTGGACTCATGCGACTCCCCTGCTTGGTCAAGCCGCATGGAGTCACGGATATCAGTTATCAGAGCGGCCACTATCGCTTTATCACACGAAAAAGGAGCCTCCTGATCACCTTCGCCTTCTGAGGGCAGTTCACCCTCTGATAGGTCCACAGGTGTGACCACTGAGGTGCTTTCTGGATCCGAATCCTCCCCTGAGGAATGAGGGGGGGTGGGCGTTTTTTGGGGCCCCCCGGAACCGGGTCCCCCGCCCGGGGAAAGAACTCCCCAAATACCGCCCTCAGCTGTTCCAAGGACACCAAGGTTCCCGGGGTGGATTGTTGATCCGCAGGTACATCTGCCATAGCCTTGCCGGCCTCTGACATCCCAGCCTTCTGGCACCCCCACTGTGTGACCATCACCTCTACCCCACCAATCAGCCAGGGAGACCCGGGAGGATTGCAACCACTGCTACCAGCACCCAGTGAGAGCCAGCTATACTTGCTGTTTTAAATGCCTCAGCACTTGTGACCGGAATGAGCAATGCCCAAAAATCCACTGCACTTCAAGAGCCTGCACCACAGAGTGTCAGCCACGTTGTCCAAGTGAAACCGGAAGTACTACTTCTGTTTTTATCACTTCCTGTAGTACCAAAAATGACCACTGGGGGCCGCCAGAGGACAGGCTGAACACCGCATGGGTTACCAAACAATGGATGCTGCCATTAACACAAGCAGAGCTTATAGAAAAATGGCGCGGTCGGCAGACGAACGAACGGTGATCCACACCGAATGGCGGCGAACCGCTTAATGCAGTGCTCGGAACGGTCAGTGCAAGGTGCGGTACCTACCTCCCCATAGAGAGGCATGCTGCTGGCCAGGCCCCTCGACAGGAACAAAACCAGTCACTGGGCTCTAGTGGGTTTTAGCCCCTGGCCACCCACACGGAACGGGCGCTATGCAGCGGGCCCCCGCTAAGGGTAGCTTAGTGTCGGCCGGACCGGGGAAAGTTTTTGGATTCTAGACATCCTCTCTACTACCAGCCGGCTTCTTGATAGCAGTCTTCATCAGAAAAAATCTTCAGGAGACCGCAGATCCCATAGGGAACCAGTTCTACTCCTTGCACTAGGCAATTTAAAACTGATGTGCTATGCAGAGCAGGGGGATTATATGCTAAGGTGAGGATGGCCCCCTGGGAGGGGCCAACCTATGCTTTTGTTTTATTTTTGCCTAGTCTACTCCTAGTGATATGAGCATAACCCCACGTGTCATAAGAAGGCTGCGTCTGTCAGTGAACGGAAGAGTAATATATATATTTTTTTCAAAAATGTCGGTCTTTTTTTGTTTACAGCGCAAAAAATAAAAAACGCAGAGGGAATCAAATACCACCAAAACTTTTGTTTGGGTACAGTCTTGCATGAACACACAATTACCAGTGCCAAATTGCAAAAAATGCTCTGGTCAGGAAGGGGGTGAAACCTTCCAGGGCTGAAGTGGTTAAAGATTTACAACATACCCATCACTCTTCTTCAACAGATATCCTTTCTTCTCACTGCCATACTCCTTGTTACCCTGGAGCTGGTGCATGCTGTACCCTCCTTGTTTGCTCTGAGAATCCTAGAGAAAGGAAAAAGGGATCAAACATTGGACATACTTTTATGAACAGCATATAATGATGGGCCATGTAACTGAAATGAATGGATTTTTATTAAAGGATTTGTCCACCCATCTGAAAAATTTGCTTTAAAGTGTATTTAAAGGCAAAATGTTTTTCCTTTTTAGATTTGACTGTAATAGTGAGGGATAAGAACCTGTGAGATTTTATTTGCAGTCTGTGTCTATGCCAGGGAGATTCATTCTATATGAATCTGTCTTTGGGACTGAAAGCAAAGGAAAATCCAATTTTGGGTTGCCAACAAAACAGGAAGAAAGTGGTAAATCTTCCAATGGGGACACTTGTTCTTGTGACTCAACTATCTAAGGGGTATTTCACATTTGCGTGAGGTAGGGTGCCCTCTGAAAAGTGATCTGCATTCAGATTACTTTTCAGAGGGCATTTGACAGGCGATGAGGACGTGTAATATGATCTTCTCACCCTCTGATTTAACCCTACAATGCTGCACTAACACAATGCAATCATGTGCATTGTATGCCATTGCGGTGCAGCCCTATTGAACGCAATGGGTGAGTTTGGCAAGCAATGCTGATTTTTAAACACTGCACAGATGTAAATCTGCCACGGCATGTGAAAAGCCCAATCGAGCTGTTATTTTACAGTTTGGGTGGGTAGCCGGGGGCACCTGACCTAAGAAGGCATTTTAAATATTTTGGAGAAATTGCTTTTCACTTTCTGCATCTACATCTTGGAAGAGAAATGGCAAAAAAAACTGATAGGGGATGTAACCATGTCCTACTCTGTCCAAAATGAAAAAGAAAAAAAATACTCCTAATGTAGTACTCTCATGAAAGCTTTGAGTGGCAGCCTCACAGGACAGGCAAGTGAGATGGCTGACCATTATGTAATAAGAGAACTAGGGTATGCTGCATATGCATAATATTTGTCTATCATGAGACAACTTCAATAAAAGTTGACCTAAGCTGTGATGCCATTTAGTGGGCTTCTGGAATTTTTCCAAAGAGTAAAAAAAAAAAAAAAAAAATACTTTAAATGTCCAGACAAACTTATTTATACATGGATGCTTGTTACAGCCCACATTGACAGCTTATGTCTTTCTCTCCTTTCTGATTTCGTTTGGCTTTAGTATAAGCAAAGATAGACAAGTCCTCCAACCTCCCACCACTGAATTTTCAACAGGTCAGAGTATGCTTAGATCATCCTTGTGGGCTTCCAGTTCAGTACAAGAAAATTCAACCCAACTATGTAACACAGATCTCCACCCAGAGTTACTGTACCTCATCTTGGCCCGCCCTTTAATAAGTATGTAACTAACCATTTTGACAACCTTTAGACCCGTTTCACACTGAGGCGTTTTTTTAAACTGCCTCTCCTGTGTCCCCAGTGTGAAAGCCCAAGTGCATTCATACTGAGGCGGTGCGCTTGCAGGACAAGAAAAAAAGTCCTGCAAGCAGCATCTTTGGGGCGGTGTGGTGAGCGGTGATGCACTGCTTCTACACCACCCTCTCCATTGAAATCAATGGGCAGCGCTTCCAAAATGGCTGAACACCGATTCGGAAGCGTCCGGCTCCCACCTGCATAGCGGCAGCCCTTTTATTATATGATGCATGTCCCTTGGAACTCAGAAGTCCATATTGGGAACATTGATTAGGTTAACATGTTCCCAGTTCCTAGCCTCGTGTAACATGTTCCCAGTTCCTAACCACGTGTAACATGTTCCCGGTTCCTAACCATGTGTAACATGTTTCCGGTTCCTAGCCTCGTGTAACATGTTCCCAGTTCCTAGCCACGTGTAACATGTTCCCAGTTCCTAGCCTCGTGTAACATGTTCCCAGTTCCTAGCCTCGTGTAACATGTTCCCAGTTCCTAGCCACGTGTAACATGTTCCCAGTTCCTAGCCTCGTGTAACATGTTCCCAGTTCCTAGCCACGTGTAACATGTTCCCAGTTCCTAGCCACGTGTAACATGTTCCCAGTTCCTAGCCACGTGTAACATGTTCCCAGTTCCTAGCCTCGTGTAACATGTTCCCAGTTCCTAGCCACGTGTAACATGTTCCCAGTTCCTAGCCACGTGTAACATGTTCCCAGCCTCGTGTAACATGTTCCCAGTTCCTAGCCTCGTGTAACATGTTCCCAGTTCCTAGCCTCGTGTAACATGTTCCCAGTTCCTAGCCTCGTGTAACATGTTCCCAGTTCCTAGCCTCGTGTAACATGTTCCCAGTTCTTAGCCTCGTGTAACATGTTCCCAGTTCCTAGCCTCGTGTAACATGTTCCCGGTTCCTAGCCTCGTGTAACATGTTCCCGGTTCCTAGCCTCGTGTAACATGTTCCCGGTTCCTAGCCTCGTGTAACGTGTTTTCAGTTCATATCCTTGTGTAACATGTTCACAGTTCATATCCTCATGTAACATGTTCCCAGTTCATATCCTCGTGTAACATGTTCCCAGTTCATAGCCTCATGTAACATGTTCCCAGTTTCATATTGTCTTCTGCAGCATATCTCCAGCCAAAAATGTATGCTGCCCACACTCTCTGACCCTCATTTCCTCCATTAGGTCTGCAGTTTCTGACAGTCCTCTCAAGCATTACATATACTGAACATTATGTGCAGCCCTTGGGTGATGTCAGGGGCTGCATCTGAGGCCCCCTTTACCTCATAAGTTGACCACCACTGCTTTTAAGGGTAACTGTATATCATGCAGGGGAAATCTCTATCTTAGCCTTATCTAAAGCAAGTCGAGTATTTATTGATATGCCCCTTCATGACAGGACCTGATGGTAAATCTCTCCAATGGGGACACAGACAAAAGCACATTTTTATAAGAATGGAGAAGGGTTAGAGTTTCTAACAATGTCTTTTTATTAGTATCTGTGCCTTTCTCTTCCAGGGATACCTGCACCCAAAAGTCAGATATGGGTGTCCTATGGACAAAAATTGAGGGAAAAATCCCTCCAATGAGGTTACAGGCAGAAAAAAACAGATTACATTCTTACCTCTTCTTCCTTTCTATCCAAAGTTAAAAACCAAAAACCCTTCACTAAAACCAATGCAACAAATTGAAATGATCAGTTTTGCAACATCTGGCCCTAGGCAGGACTTTTACTTTTAAAATTGTAAAACAGCTAAAAGGCTATATTTTAACCAGTACAGAACCGCGCTATAGCCGAAAGACGGCTACAGCGCGGCTCTGAAAATCCGGGAGGACGTCCATGGACGTCCTGCCTCGTGTGCGCTCCCCGCGCGCACTCGCAGCCTGCGGCGGCGCGCTCTCGCAGCCGCCGCACGCTGCGTGGGCGTGCCCGCGGGTCGGGCGGACAGACCTGCCGATCACTTGTAGCAGCCTCAGAACGGGGAACCGCCAATGTAAACACGGCGGTTCTCCGTTCTGTGAATGGGACATGACACATCTACTGATCCCTGTCACTGGGATCAGTTAGATCTGTTATGTCCCGACCAGCCCATCCCCCCCACAGTTAGAACACACCCAGGGAACACTGTTAACCCCTTCACTGCCCCTTCAGGTTAACCCCTTCACTGCCAATGACATTTATACAGTAATCAATGGACATTGTAATTTCTGATCGCTGATAAATGTCATTGGTCCCAAAAATGTGTCAAAAACGTCCGACATGCCCGCTGCAATATCGCAGTCCCGATAAAAATCGCAGATCGCCGCCATTACTAGTAGAAAAAAAAAATATAGTAAAAACGCCATAAATCTATTCCCATAGTTTGTAGACGTAATTGCTTTTGCGCAAAGCAATCAAAATACGCCGATTGCGATTTTGTTTACCAAAAATATGTAGAAGAATATATATTGGCCAAAACTGATGAATAATTTTCTTTTTTATATTTTTTTTTGGATATTTATTATAGCAAAAAAAGTAAAAAATATTGTTCTTTTTTCAAAATCATCGCTCTTTGTTTGTTTATAGCGCAAAAAATAAAAACCGCAGAGGGGATCAAATACCACCAAAAGAAAGCTCTATTTGTGGGGGAAAAAAAGATAAAAATTTTGTTTGGGTACAACGTCGCACGACCGCGCAATTCTCATTCAAAATGCGACAGCGCTGAAAGCCTAAAATTGGTCTGGGCAGGAGGGGGGCTTAAGTGCCCAGTAAGGAAGTGGTTAAAAGGATTTCCGGGATAAACCCAACTACTGCTAAAACTACAACCCCCCTCCCCCCACCTCCTAACAGCCTGAAAAATAATAATAATAAAATATATATATATATATATATATATATATACATACATACACATCTTTCTGACAAAAGTAAGTAAGCACTGGTGTTAGGAGGGTGGCAATTTTAAGCGTAGGAATTCCACTTTAAGGCACTGTAAATTATAGATTGTAGGAGATGATATAGAATGTTTCATCATTTCTTCCATAACCTTTCTTTTACACTTTTTATACTGAATGTTTACCTATGTAACACTCAATCCACACTTGGAGGAGGGCTCTCCATGTACAGTACTGCTGTATACTTTAATATGGCTATTAGGTGGGATTACATTGAGCCAATCTACCAAGAATTAATTTATTGAAAAACATCTATATGAATGATCAAAAGTAAAAAATGTTTCATCTGTGGTGATATCTGTGGTGAGCAATGCTCCTCATTATGTTTGGGATATGGATGAAGGAAGGTGTGTGACAGAAGAACAATAATATCAACAAAGCAGACCGAAAAATGCAACTTACTCTCCTAGACTTCGATCAGGGAAGGCAAATGAAAGGTAAAAGAGAGAAAAAGCAAAATACTAATTAAATCAATGTTAGAAATCACAGAGAGATTTAACAAGAAGCCATTGAATCTTTTGGAAAGTAAACATTTCAGAGGCCTCTTATAGAAGCTGCCATTCTATGACCCCCGGGCTGTATAGTGGTTTCCGGGCAAGGATGTTGAACCGATTTCAGCTTCACTGTGACATCCTAGGTATCTGGGAAGGGCAGCTTCCATCTGAGGCCCCTTACGCAATTTTATCTGTTTCATTACAGGCTCTCCTAACAGAAGACATGGTTAGGATTTTGACTTTGCAAACTCAGTGCTAGCTCTTGGTCTGCTCAAAGCTAAGAGTAGATAGAAATATATTAGATTTATGATAACATATTATACAGTTATCCATTTCATATGTTTATGGAATTTTCCATATGTTTGTAGAGAAGGACCCTTGCTCTTTGTGTGGAAGCATTGGTCTCTCTGCAGAGGTTTGACGCATCCCTTGCAGAAACAGACTTCCAGCACTGCAATCACTACCTGCTGTTTGAAGAACTCTAATTGTAACTCTTCAGGGGGTGTGTCGGCCTTTGCAAGGAGACCACTGCTTCCACACAGATGATTTGAACACCTGTTATTTTGATGCACCTAAAATGTGTTCAGCCGCTTTAGGGAAACTTGTGCTAAAAGGTACTACATTGTCGGTCACCAATTTCCTTCTGAAAGTGTTAGTTGCTTGCTTGGCTGCCTATGCCTTCAAGACTTTCTGAGTCACAGATCTGGAACAGCAAGCAGATAAAGTCAGAACTTTTGATCTGCATACTTGTCCCAGGTCTTTAACTCAGAAACTGATATTAGATCAGTATGACAGCCAGGGGAAGAACATTTTCAGGAAGAGACATGTGCAATGAAAACATTAAATGTTTTAGTACAGATTCCAGTTACAGCTAAAAACCATGCAGCTAACCGAACGAGTTGCGCAATGTGCCGAGGTGAGTGTCTGAAGCAACATTACAGGCCGTCCCCACAGCATGAAATCTGGGTACGATTCCCAAGGTTTCACTTATGCGGATGCACTGCTTCTATTCTTGTTGAGAAAAATAAAAGTTGCAAAAACCGCACATCACAACAATACCCTCTGTGTAGAAAGTGGAAACAGCCATAGCCGGGCTCCATCAAGGCCACACACCCTCAATGTGTTTCACCCTGCCACAAGGCTTCGTTATGGGGAATCGCGGTGTGGCCTGGACGGAGCCCAAACTGAGGCGGTTTCCACTTTCCACACAGGGTATTTTTGTGATGTGTGGCTTTTGGGACTTTTCTTTCTTTGCATCAATATTTACGTAGCTGGGATGAGTTTCATCCCTGCCTGCACTCCTAGCTGCTGACAGCAGATGAGGACCTGATGAGTCTTGATCAGCACCCTTAGTTTTGGCATAGCTTCTATTTTTGTATTAGAAGACAGCGAAGAGCTGATTGAAGAATCTAAAGATAAAAGAATAAAATAGTTAAGCTAGGAGTGATATCTCCGTAAAGGAGAAGAGGTCCATCAGCTTAGGACAATAGTAAAAAACTGGGTTTTTGTGGTAAGTGGCACCCAGAAGGCATGTCTCAAAAGCATTGCCAGTGTCCAACCACCTGAAGGTACGCAACAATATTGTACAATTGAGATATTATATTTTAGGATGCAACTAATTTAAGTATCTGAATTTAAGTTGATAGCCTCAGGCAATCTTCTCTGCAGAAACTTGCAGACTTGGAAAGGGAGAAGCATGACACACAGCCAACCAGTTGTACTGCAGTGCTTCTGGTAGAGAGGAGAAAAGAAAGAAAGAGCAGACTGACAGAGATGAGCTCATCAGTCTCTGCTCCTCCTTCTTCGTCCAGTCACAGGCGAAGAAGGGACAAGACCTAGCTGTATTATTTAACTGCAGTAGAAAACAGTCAGGTCTCTAGGCTGGTCATGCTGTGTTATGTCTTAACTCAATGAAAACAACCCTCTTGACCCCTTAGACTGCATTCACACCTGAGTGTGTCATTTTCAGGCAGAAAGTCACGCTCGCAGCACTCCACAGAAACTGCCCTACTAAAACTCACTAACCGCTAAAACCATTGGCCACTACTCCATATTCCTACTAGTAGACCCCTCTGTGGCCTTTGATACTGTTGACCACTCGCTCCTTCTTAATAAACTCCATTCCTTTGAAAACAAACAAATATGCAGTGCAAAAATGGGAGCAAAACCCCAAAAACAATTCTTGTATAGAGAAGGCAAAAGACAGTCCATAAAGTGCAGGTTGTAAAACGGAGGTGCTGGGGACAGGGGTCTGCCACCGAGGGAAGGTTCACAAAGCCTCTTACCCCAACTGATGGACCACTTAACTAAAAATGGTCAATATCACTTTAGGAACACTCCTCCATTGTTCCTCCACACAGCCACGGGGTGGACGGATCAAAGCCAATGATAAAACTCCTCTAGAAGTTTTCATCAGAAACCGTCATGCAAAAGTATAAATGCAGACCATTGCGCAGTATTACTGACAAACCAATTTTATGAAGAACATAGCCAGAATACTCACAGGCAGAGAGGTATTACACGCATATAAAAACTAATTGGTGCTTCCAACCATCAGAACGCGGACCGGTAAGCGTGGTAGTGTCACGTGACCCGGCTCCCCAGTTGGAGTTTCTTTCCGCACAGACGTCTTCAGGGGTGTGGTCACGCACACGCAAGATGCCTTATATAGCAGTTATAAACCGGAAGAGCGGATGGAGGAAGTAAAAAGCTTAACACTCCCTTGACCTCCAAGACTCTGCTCTCTCCTGGTTCTGCTCCTACCTATCACAGCGCTCCTTCATTGTTACCTACAACTATGTCTCCTGCTCTCCATTTCCTCTTTCTGTGGGGGTCTCCCAAGGCTCTGTTCTTGGACCCCTTCTCTACTCTATCTACACCAGTGGTTCTCAACTCCTGTCCTCGGGACCCACTAACAGGCCAGGTTTGCAGGATTACTGAAATGCAACACAGGTGATATCATTTGCTGCTCAGTTATTGCAGTATTCTAGTCTGCATTTCTCCAAGGTAATACTTAAAATCTGGCCTGTTGGTGGGTCCTGAGGACCGGAGTTGAGAACCACTGATCTACACCTTCTCCCTTGGTCACTTGATAACATCCAAAGGCTTCCAATACCATCTCTACGCCAATGACACCCAAATCTATCTCTCTACTCCCTACCTTACTCCTTCAGTCTCCTGTCGCATTACTAACATACTGACATATCAGCATGGATGTTGCACTACTTACTTAAACTAAATCTCTATAAAAGCAAGCTGATAATACCCCCCCCCCAATGCATGACTTCTCCATCCAGGTCAACAATGCAACCATCAATCTTCCCCTCATGCCAGGGTACTAGGTGTAATCCTAGACTCTAACATCTCTAAAATTCGCCCCTTTTTAACTAATGAAACCACCAAGCTACTCATTCACTCCCTTGTTATCTCTTGCCTTTACTATTGCAACTCCCTTCCCGTAGGTCTACCTCTAGATAGGCTATCCCCTCTTTAGTCTATCATAAATGCTGCTGCCAGACTAATCTACCTTACCAAACTCTGCTCCGTCACCAATTTTGTCTCCAAAGATCACCCAAACTGTCCTCTCCACTCCTCTCAAGACCTTCTGCTCTCAAGCTCCCTTGTCTCCTCCCATGCTCGTCTCCAGGACTTCTCCACAGCCTCTCCCATCCTCTGGAACTCTCTACCTCAATCCATCTGGCTATCTCCTACTCTGGCTGCTGTTAGGCAATCCCTGAAAACAAATCTCTTCAGGGAAGCCTATCATGTCTCAAGCTAATCTTTTATCACTCATTCCCCACAGTTATAACCTTTGGTACCACTTGCCACACCTCATTAGA
>BLSH010238282.1:1651728-1672698 GCA_018402905.1 Glandirana rugosa
TATAGGGATATTACCCAAGAGGTGTTACATCCTGTCTATTTAGAAATCCCTTAGGTTGACGTTCTCCCGTGGTGAACACACTCACCTCCTCTTCCCTATTAATAATGTCTCTTTAGAGTGGTGATCTTAGGATCCACGTGCTTCTATAATATCATATGTCAGACGGCCATGTGTGATATTCTTTTAACTTCCTTGCTAGCAGGCTAAATGGCGCAACGAAGTGTCGTTTAGCCTTGGTTACTTGCTTTTAAGCATGGTTTACACCGTGACCTCTCCCCCTCCTTAGTCTACTCGCCTTCAAGGTGAAAACCCACTTTGAGGCGAAATTCACATTTTATGACAAAAAACTACCTCAAAGGAAAATCCTCATCGTGTAGTAGTTAATGATAGATATGAATATTAAACAATAGAATGATGGATTATTTCCGTTTTAATAAAGGTGTGTGAAGATAATATAGTTATACGTCTTCACAGTTCCAAAACGTAAACGTGTGTACAGATATCCTTACGTCTGTAATAATTATCCCTTCTCCTCCACTCACACAAGTGGTGCCCTCTTGCAGTTGGATTCCCTAAAGATTTATCTGTCCTACATTGTGGAGAACCCATTATAGGGATATGACATCTTCAATTGGTCTTGCAATTGCTGCTGAAGGATAATACGGTGGGAAAATCTCACTAATGTATCCCAAGTTAGTTGATAAGAATCCATAAATATCAGCTGTGTGTAGAGCTTGGCTTTAAAATCAACCTATTAAAATAGTGGCAACATTAAAATGAAAAATCACACCAATAAAACAAAACTCTGAAAGCATTCCTCTTTTGTGTTAATGGACAAACAATTCCTTTTCTATTAAGAAAACTGTTTTGATTGGGAAAGAAGTGTGGCTATGCCAAAATTTTTCAGTGCAATCACAAGACTAGGAACTATTGCAGATTGGCTAAAAGTCATTACTACAGAACCACAGACAGTCTAGTTACACAATAATCCCAATGCCTTAGGCACAAAAATACCTATATCAATGCCCTAGACCAGCCTTTTCCTTGAAGTGTGTCAGATTGACCTTCAACCTGAAAGTGTCTGACTCCAATGCCACTTGACAGAAACAGTGGCATGACATGATCTTTTAGCCCACGTTCACATCAGGCCGATTTGGCATGCGATTCAAACCACCCAGGTGTGAATACAGCTCAAGTCAGAGGCTCCATTTACACGGGACGCTATGTCAACCTCTCCTGAACGATTTCTTTGACAGCTAGAATCCGGCTTCTAAAATGTCCGTTTTGCATGCCACGTTTGCGTCTAGGAGCGTTTTTAAAAAAGAAAACATTTTATTTTATTTTTTTCAAATGGAAACGCCTGTAAACAAAACGGTTCTAGATGCGAGTTATCGCGTTTAGGCGCGTTTACAAGCTGTTTGGCATTTCAAATGCCTTTGAACTAGCGTCTGAAGTAATTTTTTTGCGTTACAAAAAAGCCTTTAAACTCAACTGCCTGGAAACGACCTTAAACAAACCTGTGTAAATGTACTGATAAGATAACAGAGGAAAGTTCAGGGGCAGCTGAAAAAATGCCCAACTGCCTCTAAAAGTCTGTTTACCAGCAGCAGTGTAAATGAGGCCTTAGTGGTTGAATTTTAGTGCAAAGTCTGAAGAGTTTACACTGTAACATCTGGTTTCCTGACAGTTGTAACGTATGAATCCATACTATGCAGGCTAGTGGGGTTACAATAACGGTTCAATAAAGGGGGTGACTTATCTGTCAATGTTGCTAGTCTCTATAGAGGCTCCAGGCTTCGCTCATCATAGTGAGCATATCCCCAAAGGGGCGTTCAGGGTCTTGGTTCCATAGGGATAGATTACAGCCCTGAATCTGTATAGTACCCTGTGGCTAACTACGCACATTGTACAAAGTGCCATGGTGAGCGCCCAAGCAGGATCCAGTGCCCAAATCAAAATTATGGGCCGTTCCCATGCAGAGGGGTCCAGATATAGTTCCAAAGATTTAGGCTTGGTTCACATATAGCTGGACACGGTTTCAGTGTGATTTTTCAAAGGAGCTCAGTGTGGTTTCGTTCACCGGTTCAGGTGCGAATTTGTTAAGTGTATGACAATTGAAAACACATCTGAACTGAACCTAAAAACATACAGGACTCTGAAAAACACACTGTGGCCGACCCACAGATATGTGAAGCTGCTCCATAGAATGCCGGCTTGGTTCACACCTCATGCGAATCGGATGTTAACTGAGCCTTAAAAATAGCAAGGAATTGCACCACTCTGGCACTCAGGGAGCAGGTCAATCAAGGAAGACATACACACCTGAACCAGGTGCTCTAGCTTCGGATGTTCCTCCTACATCCAAGTAGCAATACAAATCCAAGTAATGAGCCGGCACTTCTGGATATGGTCTTCAAGTCTTTATTTTCAAATAACCATGTGTAAAAACGAATACTCAGACGCGTTTCGGCAATATAGTCTTGTTCACAGCAACCGAGCCTTAATTGAGGCTAAACCAATCCAGATGCTGTGCTTCTATTGTTGTAATAGAAGACATTGAGGAGTTGACTGAAGAATTTGAAGTAAATTAAATAAAGTAGTAATAAAGCTAAGAGTGATTTCTCTGCAAAGGGAGAGGAGGTCCATCACACTAGGACACAAGCAAAAACCTGAGGACTCAAAGTGAGGTAGGGTTATAGGGGGATGCCCAGGGGGTGTGTCCTTCAAAGCTTTGCCAGTGTCCAATTACAAGAAGGTACCAACCTATAACCCAAGGTAAATATTCAGCCTGTGTCCTGTACTGTATGATTAAGATATTATTTTGAGCTTTCCTCTTGGTTACAAAGGTTGAGAAAGGCTGTCTTAGACTATAGACAATAGTCAGACATAAAGACTTTTCTACAGTCCGATATCACATAAACATGCACAACAGTTGAGGTTGCTCAAATGGAGAGGGAT
The DNA here is from genome assembly GCA_018402905.1 of Glandirana rugosa. Lineage (NCBI taxonomy): Eukaryota > Metazoa > Chordata > Amphibia > Anura > Ranidae > Glandirana > Glandirana rugosa. The sequence continues at coordinate 1,654,687 of BLSH010238282.1, forward strand.
CCAGAACTGCCTTATCACATTGACAACATTAGTTCACACAAGAACAAACACTGTGCCCCCTAAATTTGTTGTCATGTCAGTCAGCTCTCTGGGTAGCCTTATGAGTAGCAACTGACTTATAAGTAAGTAATAAAAAGTATATTAGCACTGCATTTTCACACTCATGAAGCTGACAGTAATTGCATTAAGCTAGATTACTTTTACAGAGTTAATATAGGATGACAGTTGTTTTACCTACCTACCTTTTTCTGAGAAGGACACAATTACACATGCTGAATTTGGAATGTCAGTCCGCCTGGGCTCTCAGGTTCTCCATAATCCGGGCAAACACAACTGGTTTACATTTTCTTAATGACTGGACACTTGGGGTTTTATCTTCCATATACCGCATCCTTCTCTCATTTCATTAGCAGAGAATGTCAGAGAATCAGCCAATATTTTCTAATCTACCAATTCTTTAAGTAATTCCCAGTCGCAGAGATCACCTTCCGTTACCTCCTGTGTCCCTTACCCTAACCACATCCAATCAATTATATTAGAGAAACAATATCACAATATAGCATCATAGAATCAAACTAAAATAACCTCAGGAAACTTTCAGCCATGAGAAGATGAGGAACTAAAAGGTCCAGCATAGCCAAAGGAGAACTACACAGTTCATAGAAACAATGCCTAAAGGTCACCAACTCTCAGCATTGCCAGTCACCTAAATACACCTACCTCTTTCTGATCCAGCTGAAGAGAAGACTTGATGAGGTCCCGTAGGGCAGTGAGCTGCTTCTTCTCTTCATCTTGTGTTTGTTTTATCTGGAAAAAACATTATTATTATAGTGTTTGCCAAATGCTGGCTACTCTTGTATGACCATCGCCAACTTTTTCAATGCCTAGCTGCCTCCTGACCTACAAAAATGTTTGCCCGTGTACTATTCGCCTACACTGCTATGCCTCAGCTTTAGCTGTACAAAATGTCACAGAGGCTGGATTCAAACCTGGGCGTAGTGTTTTCAGGCAGAAAGGTTTTTTTACCGTGATTTTGTACAGGTCAAAAGGTCACTAATGTAAAAAGCAGAGAAACGCCTGTAATCTGCCTAAAAAAAATCTCCAGAACTTTTTTGAGCTTCAGGCATTTTGGAGTGGAGATGGGAACCATCTCATAAAGAATAATTGAGGCTTAAAGCTACAAAACGCTCAGGTGTGAATGGGGCCAAAGTACTGCTCAGGAACTCATTCCGGCCTCTCATGTGGTGAAAAATATCTGTTGGCAAATCTATTAGGGTTAGACCTTCTGTTAACTTTCATTGCTGTGTGTCACCATTGGGAAAAATTACTCCTATCTATTTGTGCCGGCAACCATTGTCACTGATAAAGAAAGTGGAGGTAAATCCAAAATTTTCGAATTGTCCCCAAAAGAAAGAGGTGAGAGGAAACCTTCCTATGGTGCACCTGATCTGGGGACAACTGTTTAAGAGGGGAATTCCTCTGGCTTTGAAAGAGTTCCTCTAACTTCCTCATATGTCTCTGGGAAATTTTCTTAAAGGTACAGAGACAGTAAAAAAAATAACCAGGTAGGTGTTTTTCTTCCTCATTCTGGCTATATACACACTTAAATATATACCAGTTTCCCATCCCAGCACTTAAACTGGTGATAGACCGTTTTTTTTTTTTTTAAAGCAATGAGATGCTACCCTTTGCCAACACAGGGCACCGTAACTATCCTATTTTCAATGTACCTGCTCATTTCCCAACACTGGAAAGAGGTGTGTTACTGTGCATTATACAGTATGCGTTACTATAGTTTCTGATGTACTGCATTATATTATTAAATGGTGGTATTTACTGATACAGGGTGGGGAGCTTGCTTCCACAGCAGCCTGTTTCTTTTGTGTCCTTGGTATGTTTCCTTGTTGTCTCCTTCTGCTTATTTACCATTTCAGTAAGGACACCTCTCCACCTCCAATCTGATCATAATTGATATCATCCTGATTGTCAGACGTTTGCTTATCACACAGACTTAGTCACAAGTTCCCCTGAGTTCCACTGTAAATATCTCATAGAATGGAGAAATAGTAATATAAGTTTAAATGTATGTATGTTGGGTTTTGACAGTTTTTTGCGCATGAGAGCTGTAGTATAAGGATTTTTTTTCCAATGTGGTAGCAATAAAGTTGATTTATAAAAAAAAAAAAAAAAATACACTTATTAATATATACACATATATATATATATATATATATATATATATATTTTTTTTTTTTTTTAAAGCACCCCCCCCCCCATATGCTCATGCTCAAAGGTGAAAATGTGTGTCAGTCCCGCACACATATGTAAATGGTGATTGCCCCAAACATGTGAGGCAGACCCAGAGCAACAAATGGCGACACACTACCCGTGTAACTCTAAACTGATAACTTGTAAAAGTCTTTAAAATGTCGCCTATGGAGATTTTTAGGTACCGTAGTTTGGTGCCGTTCCATGAGAGTACGCAATTTTAAAGCATGACATGTTCGGTATCTATTTTCGAGGCATAACATTATCTTTTATATGTTACCAAACAATTGGGTTATATTGTGTTTTTGGGCATTAAAATACATTAGAGTCTTCTGTGTTAGTATTGGCAATTTACCACCCTCTGGCAGTTATTATATTTGCTTACATTATACCGCCTGCAAGACTACATATTCTCTCTCACCATTAAATCACAGGAGGCATCAGAGATAGTTAAATAAAGATTGTCTATTACTTTTAATTGACTTTGTACATGTTTTTTTTTTTTGGACCAGGCACTGTGCTGCCGTTCTTTTCTTTTTTTTTTCCTAGTGTGTTTGCATGTCTTTAAAATTCAAATAAACATATCTTTAAAAAAGAAAAATCATTAAAGTGTATTTTTTCCCAAAAAATTGCATTTGAAAAACCACTGCACAGATATTGTGCAACATAACAATATTTAAAACCCACCATTTTATTCTCTAGGGCCTCTGCTTAAAAATATATAATGAATAGGGATTATAAGTACTTTTCTAGCAAAACAAAAATGCTGATGTTTACATGTAGGAGAGGAACCACCCCTGACTACTTTATGCTTACCTCTCATTCATTCCACCTATAACTCCAATTTCACAGCCGCCCCAAAAATACCCAGTGTTGGTTGGTGTTGGAGCTCAGAGGCTAATAGGGGCTAGTGAATGGCTGCTCGACCCAAGCACTGCATCGTACTACCCGATACCAGAAAACTAGGCAATTTGCGATGGCCACCACTGAAGGAAAATTGGTGGGGGAGCACTAGAGAGGAGAGAATAAAGTGGCCAGGGGATGGGTGTTACACAGATATTGCCACTTCCACTCTGAATGGGCATGGTGACAGTGTATCTTGTTGTAGAAATTTAGGATGTGTTTATTATGTATTGTCACAGTGTCTCCCAGTGTCGGTTTACCGGTATTCGCTGTGTACAGCGAATATGGTGCCCTGAGTGGTTAACGCTGTGGCAAACGCCGTTCCGGATCTTTGAGGTGCAATGCACGTTCTGTGGCGCGGGTGTATTACCGTCAATCGGGGGGCCCCTGTATTATGTACAGATTGATCTGCTTGGCGGCGATGTACTTGCGGTATGGAATCAGTATTGCCTTTTTATGTAAGGATAATGGTCTGTAAGCTTTCTGTCGCATCTGATCAATGTGACAGAAATCTACAGCTATATTCCTTTGTGCATAATTTACCCTTTAATGGAACAGTAGTATAATTACTATGGATTATAGTTCATAGAGCTGTATTTGATAGTGATTCGTTGTAATGGCAGTTCGGGGTTTGCATGCATGGCGTTTTGCTTGGAGGGCCTCTGTGAGATAACGCATTGGTTTCAATGGAAGCCATGTTTCCACATGGCTTCCATTGTTATCTGGAGGGTTCATCTCCACGCACCCAACAGCTGTTGCTCATACAGGCTGGCCAATCCACATGCATGCATGCCTATTCTATTGTATCGTTTGAATATAAACAAGTGTGTCATTGGTTGGTGGTTTGTATTGAGCTCATGTCATGTGACTGTGCCTTGGAGGCTGATTGTGAAGCCACTAAGTCCTTTTGTTATCCATGTCTGAATGATATAAATTAAAACACCAAGCATTGAAAGGCAGGACTGCTTTTTGAGCTTGCAATGTGAGAACAGCTATGGTGCCTGTCTTGCTTGCTTTAACACAAGTGCACTCAAATGCATTATGCAAAAGAGCTGAAAAGTGCGCTTATTAGCTCAAGCGAAATATAATGCACACAAGGTATTGTAATTGCCCTTACAATCTTTATGTGCAACATCTAGTGCAAACATTTGTGTAGCTGAACAAAAAGTAATGTCAAAATGATATGTTTACTGCATGTATTTAGAAAAAAAACAATAGATTTAAGCATTGAGAATAAAATAACTGTCCTCTTACGTTATATAAATCTGCAGCCAATTTCTCAATATACTGCTTCATTTTGTCTGCAGTTTTCAAGCCATCCTGAAAGAAACTGAGATAAAAAATTGAGTTTAGGCAAATGGTAACTTAAAGTAGGAAAGGTTATTAAAAGGGCCTCTTGTATAACATGGGGAAATAGCTCTCAAAGTGAGCACCTGCTAGTAGAGGAAACCCAACAGGAGTGCTAAGCTAACCCCTTCCCAATCTATTCAAAATTAAAACAATTTTTTGGTTTGACGTCCACCTTACACCAATTATTTTGCATCTTAGGAGTCCCAAGTCTTTATTGATTCCACAAGAAAGCAAGAGCCAAGAAAGCCAATGCATTTCAAAAACATTCTTCATCACAATGGCCCAGACAAAGTGTTCACATCTTTAGTGAACTCCTAGTGAGGCTCCTGAGCAAAACTAATCTTCTGTTTGGGCCTGTTATGTCCTCTTAGAACTGTGCAGCTTTAGTGATGGTGGAGAGTAATGATGCAGAGAATGGCATAATTGAGAACCACCCAACAATGAGGAAGAGGACCCTGCATGCCATGCTTCCTACCAGCCCTTACCCGTGGTAGTTACATAATTTGTTTTTTTACAGGCTAAGTAAATTTCTCGAGGGGAGTGGTGGCTAGTGAAGGATATGCTCTATGTTGCTTCATAGGACTGGGAAGTACTACTAAAACCACATTTCCAAAAAAATTAGGATGCTGTGTAAAATCTACATAAAAAAGAATGCAATGATTTGCAAATTTCGTAAAATTAAATTTTATTCACAATAGAAAACATATCAAATGTTTAAAGTATGTGTAGCACCCCCTTAGTGAATAGTTGCTTTTGTGATAGATTTTTGCTAGGAGAGGCAAATTTAGTCAGGCCTGACTGTTGTGCAGACCTGAATGTTTTAATATGGGCAGAGGAATGGCCCAGGGAGCGTTGGAGACTGCAGGGAGGAACACCTCTTGGTTACTCCTCCCCTTTGGGTCCAGAAGATTCTGGAAAAAGGGGATGGATGAGGAGGTGTAACTTTCTGAAGTATGTTAAGGAGCCTTGACTAATCTCCAACCTGGATTGGCAGGGGGCAGGCCTTCTTAAATACAGTGGTCTGCCCAGCCGGGGAGGAGGAGAGTGTCGGGTGGAAGAGTGGAGATGTAGCTGAGGTTGCTGAGGCCCACCTGGTGGCTCGGGTACAGCCAGGAGTGGAGACAGATCCTGGAGCAGCACAAAGGAGCATGAGAGCAACAGAGAAGCTACAGGAAAGGCTCTTCAAAGGATCCACCAGTGCGGTGAGTGACAGACCCTGGGAGCTGGAGAAGAGGACTGGAGCAGGCTGGGAGGAGACAGTGGATTGGTCTGGGGAAGGTGGAGGAGCCAGTCTGGGGAGCGGTGTCACTGGACAGTGAGGTAGGCCAGAGTGGCCTGGGAGATGATGGGCTGGGAGCAGTAGTCCATCAAGGCCCGGCTAGCACAATTGTACTTAACTACACTCTGAGCGCCCGTGGCTTTACAATCTGAGGGCCTGTGGCCCTTGCCTGCAACGGGTAGTCCAGAGGTCCTGTTGACAAAGAAGTGCAGGCCTCACCATGTGCTAGCTGGGATGGAGGAAGATGTAATGGAGGCTTGATAAATTTCCCTCCAGTCCTAAGAGTGGAGAAGAAAGTGTTGTGCAGGAGAGAAGTGAAGGAGTGAAGCGGTCAGCAAGTGGCAGTGCTGGAGGAAGAAGGAGTGTATATACGGCGGTGTATATGGCATGGTCCTGTATCTTTGGGCATCCCACAGCCGTCCTTACCCTATCCAAGTTTATTCCCTCAATAAAACAAAAAAAACAAAGTATCGGCCTGTTCCGTGACTCCAGATGCAAGGAAAAGTGTGTGATTGAGGGCAGAGTAACAGGTAAACCACATCTACCAGCCACCCCTAATGGGGCCATTGGCTACATAAAAAAAATGGACTCTCTTTTTTAAAAAAAAAAAGGTAATTTTGAAATTGATGGCAGCAACTGGTCTCAAAAAAGTTGGGACAGGGCAACAAAAAGCTGTCAAATATAGGCCCAATCCTAAAAAAGTTGAGACAATGCCATGTTTAGCACGGTGTCACATTCCCTTTTCTTTTAACATTCTGTAAATATCTGGGAACTGAGGAGACCAGTTTGCTGGAGTTTTGGGAGAGGAATATTGTCCCATTCTTGCCTGAGCATATGCTGCTCTAAAACCTGTATATATATGTATGTATATATATATATATATATATATATATATATATCTATCTATCTTTCAGCATTGACCAAAATGCATGGCGGCCTTGTCACCCCTTTTATGTAGGAGAAGTCCAGCTATAGCTTGTTTCGCTGTACTTCTCCTATGGATCACAGGAGTGCAGTTCGTTTTGCACTCCTGTGACCTGTTTTCAGCAGAGAGAGGACTGAAGTCCGCTCTCTGCTGACGTCACCAATGTCCGTTCAGGCACCGTGTCATCCCGACCACAGTCTGGATCCTCCAGGTGCCTGGACTGACAACCATCTCAGCCTCTCAGCGAGCCACTGAGAGCCTGAGATGGCCGCTCCCACCCCCTCCACAGCTCGGCACTCCAATGAACGAGGAGGGAGAAGAGCAGAGAGCTGCGACATATAGTCTACAGCTCTCTGCTCACGGAGCTCTGAAAACCGAGTGATCAGCGGTGTTTGATCGCTCGGTTCTCACTGTAGAGGCGCTGGGGGACAGATGCAGCTGCATCCACCTAGGTAAATATGACTGGGCGAAAAAAAAATCCTTTACGTCTCAACCCAATAACTGCAAGCAAAGCTCAAAATCTTGAGTATACTTTGCTTTAAAGTACATATATTTTAGTAAATCCTCATACAAATACCTGAAAGTTACACATGGTAATAAAGATAATAACTGAAATGATTATTTTCCTACCATATAGCTAATGTACTGGTCTGTAATCTCCCATTCTTTTCTTCTTTGCTATGCTTCGCAGAGCAGAGGTCAGATGTTATTTCCTTTCAGTAAAGTGGCTTGTCTCTCCAACAGACCTCCAGCTTTCTATGATGCTCACTCTATTTTATATAACCCACACCCATCTGCAAATCAATAGCTGGGTGTGTGCTATGTAAAACAGTACAAGTCATTACAGGTTCATTTCCACACAGATCAGTCTATTAATCTGTGTGGTTCTCCCTGCCTGCTCTTCTCTGGTAATTTGTAAACTGGCAGACCAAAATCCAACCTAGCAGCTGGCTGTATAGACAGGGCAGTGGGCGGGCAAAGGTGGGACATAGGTGGGACATAGGTGGGAGCGGGCGGGGCTTCACGAGTCGATTGTGGGCAGAGCCTCACCAGGACTTGTATGATTTCCATGGTTTTCCATGGATATAGGAGCCCCCCCCCCCCAGTGATGTCAGGGCGTTTCTGCAGAGAGAAACACAAATGGGGACAACATGAGTGCTGTTCAACACAGGCAATTTGAAAACCAGGAAATAAAGTTGTCACCCCACTAAAGGAAGTGCACATGAGAGCTGGAGACAAGGTAGATATCTCACCATCCTTACTGCTTTTTGCAAAACAATCAGTGACATGTTTAACAGACTGTATAGGTGCAGAACATATTGATTTCTTCATTTTCACCATAGTTCTACTTTAATTTTGCTGTCCTTAATCTAGTTAGAAAAACACAAATTTTCTCCTGGGCCAGAATTGTTCACCAAATAAGCCCACCCCCCCGCCTATAGGATAAAAAGATCGTACTTACTTGCACTGTGCGTGGTAATACTTGATAAGGTTCTGCAGCAGGTCCACACCCTTCTTTGTCTTGATTTCATTAACTTTAATAAGATACTGTCAAAAGACAAATACAGCGCTTTGTTGGTAATTACACACTCTATGTTTTCGGGTTGGCAAAGCTGTATTTTAGTGCAAGGGAATTTTTTTTTCCATCTCGGCGCACATCTAATTAAATAATCATTGCTATGCAATTATAGTAATAACAGACAATAAGTGCTTGCTACAATACCTTTGTGTATGGTAAAAAAAGAACATTGTATGAAGTTTCTTTATCATGCATACACAGAAAAACACAAGCCGGGTAATTCAGCAATGCAAAGAGCAAACATGATGCACTGCTCTGCCTGTGGGAATATGCAATTGAATTCTAATCCACCACCCCCTACCTACGCGATACCAACTTTTTAAGCTGCTTGGTCTCATAACCCAACCCACAGAATTTGTATTTGACATTTTTCAAAAAACTTCTGCCCAACGAGAGAAACGTTTGTGTTAGAGACAGAATTGTGTCAAAAGACAGAATCCTGTCATATCACAAGAAATGGATACCTTGCTTCCAAGCTGCAGGAGGCTGCCAGAGGCTACTTCCAAGTAGTAAAGATGGATATTGATAGGAAATCAACAATCTCCACTCACGGTGAAAGATTTTGAAATTTTATTTAGAACAGAAAAAACTTTTTTCTGCCCTTTCACACGGGCTTTCCGATCAGGTCCGTCTGTCAGTTTTTCAGGCAGACCTGATCGGACGCTCCATCCACTCCTATGTAGCGGCAGATGTCAGTGGTGACATTCCCGCTGACACCCGCCGCTATGCGATCAGTGCAATCCAGATGGATGGTGACACTATTTTTCATCCTTCTGGCAGATCGGATGAAATTGGACAGGCGGTCTGTTTTCATCCGATTTCCCCTTAGAGGAGAGCGGGACTCTGACAGGTCCGTCTCAGCACAGTGAGCGGAGACGGACCTGTCATCCTCCTGCTCAGCGGGGAACAGCGGATCGATTCTCCGCTGAGCAAAGTGGAGTCCAGCGGGCGGATTGCCAGTGTGAAAGGACCCTTACAAATTAAAGTAAAAATGAGCAAGCACAGAAATGTACTCTTGTGGAAGGCCTCAGACACAACATGTGTACAGAGGACCTGACATTTTCATCATAAAGGAAGGCTTTCAAGTCCCGTTCGAATCTAGTGATTTGGGATCATGATTCCAAGTCGCACTGCAATGTTGGGAAACGCAGCAAACGTGTTCGGATGCCATTCATTTTCAAATGCACCTAAAGCACGGTGCTGTGTTGCCGCAATTACTGCACAATCAATCGTGCTGCAATCGTGGCAAACTAACGCGTGAAGCTTGTTGCCCAAAATAAGCTCTTGCTCCTTATTAGGCGACAATCTTTGCGCAAATCGGTTTGCAGCGTGATTAAGGCTCCGATCACATCTAAACAATGCGAGTTGTGGGCGGAATCACCTCGATTCTGCCGGCGACTCGCAATAGCAGGAAATCGCGGGATGCCCAGGCGTTACCGAAGCGTTGTCCATTGATTCAAATAGCACCCCATACGCGGCAAGCTTTTCCCGCGACAATCGCGGTTAAAAAAGTCCGACCAGAATCGCGGGACGACCATCGCCCAAAAAAAAGTACGAGATTCTTTTAGGTGACAGGCGTCCTGCGATTCTGGTCAGGCATTTTTACCACAATTATCGCCCGACAGATCGAGGGAAAAGCGATCCGCGTATGGGGGGCTATTTGAATCAACGGGCAACGCTCTGGAAATGCCCGAGAGTCCCGCGATTTCCTGCTATTGCGAGTCGCGGGCAGAATCAAGCCGATTCCGCCCGCAACTCGCATCGCTCAGATGTGAACGGAGCATTAATTCCTGTAATTTTGAATACCTTATCAGCTTGACCTCCATCCAGACTCTTGCTGTAGAATATGGAGACTAAAGCCTCGTACACACGGTGGGACGGTCGTACGACCGAACGGCCCAAATTGTATGTTGGCTCATGTATCTCGTATACTGACTAATCACTAAGTGATCGTACAACCAAGCTGAACGTAGTGACGTGTTACGAATGTATAAAGAGATAGTTCAGGTCCATGTCATTTGTGAATTAGGAACGAACGGATACTTCCGGCCATTCCTGACTTCTGAACATGCGTGTTTTGCACAGTACAACTTGTTGGACCAACTTCTCTGTACACACGGTACAAGGTCGTACGACCACTTGTTGGTACAACCAAAGTTTTCTAGTTTGCTCTAACAACTTCTGTTGTATGACCATCGTACAACGGCTATTCTAATCGCGCGTACTAATGGTCATGCAACCATTTTCATACGAGCGTCGCACCGTGTGTATGAGGCTTAAGAGGTTGATTTACCACTCTGCAAGTACAGTTGCTCCAGAGCTTAGTAAATTAGGGAGAGCTCTGCTGAGTTCCATCATCCAATCATGTTCAAGCAAAAATGCTGTTTTTTTTAATTTTTCTTGCATGTGATTGGGTATTCTTTGTAAAGTGAAACTTTACCTCATTTACTAAGCTCTGGAGCAACTGCGCTTGCAGAGTGCAACTACACTTTCAAAAGTGCACAGTATATTTGCCTTTAGTAAATTAACCACTAACTGTCTCTCTACATTGCACAAGACATTTCATAGACAGGGAACAACAACTTGTTCCAATAAGCCCTTTCAGCAAAATTATTCTAGCAGGTGAACCTGCTATTCTATAACGAACCCAACATTAGCATATAAGCACCTAATTATTTCCCTTTCTATAATACAGCAAGGTTTCTATCTCAGCATTCTGGTGAACAAATTGGTGGCAAGGGACATTTTATTTTATGACTTGGCGCCTCTTCTTTCTGAATTTCATTGTCAGTATTGCCCCCAATAGAAATGTACTATATAAAAATTTGCTGTTTACAACAGCTCAAATGAACCAAATCCCAGGTAAATACACAAATTGTGACAAAACACGTAGGGAAGAAAGTACTTTTCAGCTATTAGCGGGGAAAGGGGTTCCTTAGAAAGAAAAGGACGGAATTTAAACAGAGCATGGAAAAAGGAAATTACACAGGGAATCATTCTTCCTCAAGTGATTTGGTCTCAAATGGAAAAATTAAAAAAAAAAAAAAAAAAGGTTTTGAAGAGGTACTGCACTAATGATTGCCAAAAAGCATGCGGTATGCAGTTTGCAATAAATGGCTCTATAATAAATAGTAGGCTATATTTGCACTATACATCAACATTTCCAGATGTGCTTCTGGTCAATAAGGCTTTAGCCCCGGTTTACATATGTGTGATGCAGGAACCCTGCGAATCCACTGCAGGTTCCCGCATCGCCCCCGACTCGCACGGCAGTTCACACTGCCATATGTGAACTGAGGGAGCTGTCCATACATTGTTAACGACACACCAACTTCAGCTCGCATATCGCACTGTGAACTGACAATTTGGACATGAATCGGATCACATGGGTGTGAACACCTATACGATCCGATTTAGGTGCGCACCAAAAAAAGGGTCCTGTGCGAGATTGGTCCGAATGCGATTTCAGCCATATTATTTGTATGGCTGAATTCGCATCGCATGTGATTTGCCCTGCAGTGCGGTGTGAATCACATGCGATATCGCAGAGCGCACATATGTGAACCGGGGCTCAAAGAATGATTTGTATGGATCCGCCCACTGCCCTAAAATGAGGAATAATCTTATTATAAGGATGCGTGATGGAATGAGACATGTGAATACCTTCTGCTCTGATAAAGTATTATTAAAAGTTATGCTTCATCCTGAAGGAATAGACCAGGGATATGCAATTAGCAGACCTCCAGCTGTTGCAGAACTACAAGCAGAGGGGGCCAATGACTCCTGCTCTTATCAATCTATCCAATGAGGATCCGAGACACCGGCTGGAGCTGGGGTGCTTGTCCCCGTCGCTGGAACGATCAGGCTCAGTTAAGTAAAAAGGGGGCTGCTGCACTACAGGAGGTTTTTCACCTTAATGCATTGAATGCATTAAGGTGAAAAACCTCAAGGGTAAACATTTATTATTCTGAAGATTACCCATCCTTAGATGCGATGGCTGCATTCGTTTTTTAAGCATTCTTTCTATTATTTTCACATTATGATCTGGCCAGTAAGTCTGTTGTTTTTCAACGGAATACAACAGATGCAGCAGTTATAGGATTGAGACAAACCATTTATCACTTTCAGGGGCACTTACAATGGCCAACTTTTTATGTAAATCCTTTTTCCCAAAAGCAAAAGAAAAAATATTGCTGTACTACTTATAAAGTGTTAGCTGGAGTTCAACTTTAATTTATTAGTGTATCTAAATCTGCCAGTACAGCTTACCCTCCTCTCCCACCAGGTTAAAGTGGAGTTCCACTCAAAAGTGGAACTTCCCCTCATTTGTCTCCCACCCAAAAGATACCTTGTCCCCACTTCCGGGAGACTGGACCACGGCGCATTACGTCAGCAGCTCTACCCACTCTTCCTCCCTCCTCCTTCCGCCGCTGCCGAGCCACTAGGAGAGTGCAGCGTGCCATATGCATGTGCAGCCGTGAAGTCGTAATGCTTCACTGTCGGGTTCCCTTACCGGCAATGGCAGTGGCAGCACCCGACAGCTGATGGAAACATCAGCTGCGGTGCCAACATCGCTGGACAGGTAAGTGTCCTATTATGAAAAGTCAGTAGCTACAGTATGTGTAGCTGCTGGCTTTTAATTTTTGGAGGGGTGGGCGGACCTCCGCTTTAACAATGCGTCTGTCCTAGGGTGCTGCTGTTTCTTCTTCATCCAGAGTGGGGGCACTTAAATACAGGAGGTGTGTTGCTGGCCAGATCACAAGGTGAAAACAGAGGGGGGAAAAGCGAAAAAAATAGGTAAGCTGCAATATAATACAGTTTTGGTTTTGGGTTTAATACCACTTTAAATTATTTTATATATCATGAAGAATGCGGCAGGAGGAGTGGGAACAGCCTCAAGAGATGGGATCTTTGGTAAGGAGAGGACACAGCTGAAGAAATATAAAAGGCCAGTACATGCTATACCTACTGCCAAAGAATGCAGTACTGCTTCTTGGCAGCATGTGTTTAACTGACTGTGTGTCCAATCTCTGCTAGGAGAAAGGGAGCTGAGGGAGTATGTGTGTGTGATCTGATATCTCCTGCTTGTTGGGTCTACTTGCTACTTAATCTGTTCACATCAGAGATGTAACACACCACAAAAAATGACTCTCTCTCTATATGTAATATTTAAAATTTATCTGGCTAAAAAGAAATAAATACTATAGTAACTCACAAAAGTGAATACACCCCTCACATTTTTGTAAATATTTTATTCTATCTTTTCATGTGACAACACTGAGGTTATCTTTGGGAAATAAACGTATAAGTGCTGCCGGCATTGCTGCAGAGGTTGAAGGGGTGGGGGGTCAGCCTGTCAGTGCTCACACCATACGCCACACACTGCATTAAATTGGTCCACATGGCTGTTGTCCCAGAAGGAAGCCTCTTCTAAAGATGATGCACAAGAAAGCCCGCAAACAGTTTGCTGAAGACAAGCAGATTAAGGACATGGATTACTGGAACCATGTCCTGTGGTCTGATGAGACCAAGAAAAACGTATTTTGTTCAGATTGTGTCAAGCATCTGTTGCAGAAAAAGATGAGGAGTACAAAGACAAGTGTGTCTTGCCAACAGTCAACCATGGTGGTGGGAGTGTCATGGTCTGGGGCTGCATAAGTGCTGCCAGCACTGGCGAGCTACAGTTCATTGAGGGAACCATGAATGTCATGAATGTACTGTGGCATACTGAAGCAGTGCATGATCCCCTCCCTTCGGAGACTGGGCCGCAGGGCAGTTTTCCAACATGATAACGACCCCAAACACACCTCCAAAACTGTATATATATTTTTTTTTTTGCATCAACATCCTGTCGTCCTCGGTACAGCACTTGAGTGTCTCTCAGCTCAAAGTACCCTGCCATGTGCAAGAGAATGTGGATCAACACCTACCTCACACATCTGTAACTGAAACAGCCTCCTCTCCTTTTCCATCTCCTCTGCGATCTCCGCCCCTGTAATCTCCGTACGGATCATCCCATGCTGCTTTGCATGCTCCCGCTTCTCTTTCTCAATTTTAGTACTAGAATGAACAAAAGGAAACGTTTTCACCAAGTTACTTTTCTCAGGAGAATTTGGAGATTTTTTTTTTTTTTACATTTTGAAAGTCTCAGAACTGTATATTTTTTTATATTGTTATAAAATCACATTTGAGTTGAATACAAAGAAATAAAAGGAGAATTAGAGTGACATTTTAATGGGTAATGACTGTATGCACATGGCTTCCTATCCTATTCAGCACAAAGACAGTTCAAATAAGAAGAGGAGAAAAAAGGAAATACATGAACACAATAAGAAAACAAAAAAAAAAAATAAAGATCAGATCAGTTGACAGAACAGAATGTTTCTGCTAAGAAGGCAATTAAAGGAGAAGTACAGCCACAGCTTGTTTGGCTGTACTTCTGTGGATCACAAGAGTGCAGTTCGTTCTGCACTCCTGTGATCCGTTTTCAGCAGACAGCGGGCTGACGCCACAGAGCCGGTCCAAGCTGGGGCAAGATCATGACTATAAGGTTGGGATCCACCCACAACTCTGGCCAGGCACACGGCTCAGCCAAGCCTAAGCCAGTCGGTCCCGTCCCCCTCCACCGCCCAGCACTCCTGTGAGAGTGTGTGTGTGTGTGTGTGTGTGTGTGTGTGTGTGTGGGTGGGTGTGGGTGTGGGTGGGTGTGGGGCAGAGCAGAGAGACGGTGACCAGCTTTCTGCTCACGTAGCTCTGAGAACCGAGCAATCAGCGGTGTTTGATCGCTCTATTCTCAATTTTAGATCCACCTAGGTAAATATGATTTTGGGAAAAAAAAGAGCCAAACTTCTCTTTTAAATCTCAGGTCACTGACGCTATTGGGCAACCAGAGACTGGCTGGAGAAAAGCACACATCTTATAGACAAAGGGTGCTGAGAATTTGGCCAGTCTGTGATCCTGTCCATGATCCTTTTACTGTGGAAGAACACAAGTGGAAACCATATTGATGGTCAGAAGAGCACACTTCTGCCCCCTACTGGAAGAATCACATTGCAAAAATGCTCAAACCAGGCACATAACAGGCAGAAAATGTCTGGACATTTAGACAATCAGTGTTTTCCTTCAGCCAAAGTGGATGGAGGAATCCCCCCTTCTGGGACATCGTATTCCGACAGCATGAGTTTACGCTGCCAAAATACACCGTTTGGTGGCTGCAGCTGATTGGCTGTAGCCGCTGATCAATGAAAGTTTTCTAGCATGCAGTTCGACAGTTGATGCAACAATCGATTTTTGTTTTAGAGAGGGCCACTCACAGGTGTAAAATTCAGATGGTCTGCTAAACCAGACTAATTTAGATTTTTCAGTGCCCAGCCTTAGCTATAATCTCAATAGTCTCAATGGAGGGACCCTCTCTGGCTGGAAATGAATAGATGGACTATTGGACAATTCACTGCTCACTTGACATGCAAATCCTGTAACTAGTTCATTCCAGTAAAGGGAGCACTGTGTTATCTATTGTATTTATCTCCGTTTTACCAACACAAGTGAACAGAAATTACCTTAACTGTCAAACTCGCTGCTTTCGGATTCCGCAGCCATGGTCACATACCATACCTTGCTTGAGGCGAAGGACCAGCCAATCTTTTATTTTTTTGCGGAAAGCTATGAAACCCTAGAGCAGCAGTTTCTACAAGGACATTTGTTAGCTCTTATGACAAAAGTGGACTTGTCTTGTATAATGATGGATCTGATTTAAAGCCAAATCAAACCAAATGTTTTTATTTTCATTTTTTGAAACCAAACTAAAGTCTCTCAATCAACATTAACTATTTTTAAGTCTAGCGCAACATGATGTCATGCATCACAGGAGTCATCAAGGGCTTTTTTTTTTTTCCTTTCATCTGGAGGAGGGGCTTTCTTCAGTTAAGCACACCCTCCTGCCTGCATGCCTGAGCTAAGGACAAAGGGATTCTACAATGTATCTGCTCTTACTCTATATGGCCGCAGCTATAAATACTAGGAGGGGTGTTTTTCAAAGTGATTTCTCAACAGTTTGTGTTGAAACAGCATCTGACTCACTTTCCACTTTAATCCACAAAGACAGTTCTCAGCCCTATGTTACCTTCAAGACAAGACCTGACATTTTCTAGTGATCACTAGATGATTTATTGAAAAATTCTCCAACCCAATCTGTAGGCAATTGCAGGCAATCAGTCTGTGGTGCTCAGATACAGTTAGGTTTGGCTTTAGGCCTCTTTCACACGGCCGTGTGCGGGGTACATTTTGCTCAGTGGGGATCGCTCCGCTGATCCCCGCTGAGCCAGTGGGTGACAGATCCGTCTCCGCTCACTGACCTGTAAGAGCTCCGTTCTCCTCTATGGGAAACCGGATGACAACGGACTGTTTGTCCATTGTAATTTGATCTGATCCCCAGATGGATGGAGAAATAGGTTTTTTCATCCGTCTGACTTTACGGTGCAGGATCGGATCAGAGAGCGGCGTGTCAGCGGACATGTCACCGCTGACATCCGTCGCTCCATAGAGGAGAATGGGGTGTCCATTCAGGTCTGTCTGAAAAACGGACAGGCGGACCTGAACACAAAGTCCGTGTGAAAGGGGCCTTAGGTTTTGGACATAGCGGGACAGACAATTTATCTTTTCCCCACTCCTTTTATTAAATCAATAAATAATCATCGCTAAAGCAAGCAGAATTCAGTAAAGAAAATTAAAATAAAAACATTTAGACTTACAATTTGGTTTCATAATCTTTCCAGGCTTTGTCAAATGGCTTCTTGAGATCCTTGAAAGAAAAAAGATTTTGTTATGCCGTGCTGTACTGACATTTTTTGTATGTTTTGGTATGGCTACTAAAACTTTTTAAGAAAGAAAATAATAATAATACATAGCGAAATGCCAATAGGTTTCTAGAATGGGCACATCATGCCACATAAAACTACTATAATGTAACAAAATATACACCATAAAATACATATACTATATACGTATTTACATATATAAAACACATATATAAAACATTCTGTGAATGCAGAATTAATTTCTGGTGTCTGCATGCTTCAACTGTGTGGATTTCAATTGTATTTCTGTAACTGGTCAGTCATCCCTCCCCAGGATGTCAAAGCTGAGCAGATGTGAACCAGCAAAATCTGCTCCAATGACACAGCAAGAGCTTCAGTATCCTGATCAAAATAATCTGTGCTGCCAATCAGCAACATGTAGAGGATTGGGTAAGGCACCAGCTATTGGCCCGTTCATACCAGAACGCACTGCAGGAAACCCTCCTTCCGTGCGCAAATCCTGCACCACATTCAAAATGCACTGCAGTTGCAATCTGCAGCAGGTGTCAAGTTAATGACATCCCAAACACAGGTAGCAAACGCATTGCATTAGCTCACACCGGATTGCACGGTACAGATGTACCGTGCAATTTGGTTGCAGTAAGTTCCCAAAAGCAGTGCATGCACTACTTTTGGTGCAGTGTGATTTCAGCCCATTAAAAATGAATGGGCTGAAATACCAGCACGCAGAACTGCATGTGAATTGCACAGTAATGCGCAGTGAATCCCTGTTTGATTCTTGGCGTAAACTGGCCCTTAGGCATATAGGCATTTTTTTTTATTAATATAAACCGTTAATTTCAATGTGCCAGTGGTGGCTGGTGCTCCATTTTTTTTTTTTGGGGGGGGGGGG
>BLSH010238282.1:1707911-1725610 GCA_018402905.1 Glandirana rugosa
CTCACTCTCCCCCCCCCCCAACCATATATTTTCTGAAAGCACAAGAAGCATAGAATAAAACAAAGGTGCTGCTGATTCTGTACATCTGGTTATAGTTGTGCATGTGTATAGTGTTTCTCACATTTTCTATAAAAATACACTAAAATTATTCTTTGTGCAAACGCAACATAACTTACAAAATTCCTACAAAATTTAAATCGGCTCGAGTCATTTTTTCGACTTTCCATCTATTAATTCTTCCGCCCTTGTTTTAACTTTGGATAGTAAAACAATTTTTTTCTGCCAGTAAATACCTTATACAGCCCACTTCCTGTTTCTTGTCTGCTCATTAGCCTAGGCTTATGACATCATGCACAGCTCGCTTTCTTTCTCTCACTCTTCTGAGGGTTTGCCAGGAAGGGAGGGGGAGTGAGTCATAACAGGGCCAATTAGAGCTGCAGAGCTGGAGGTGTGCCTCTGTGTGTCTGTGTAAATCCATGAAGTGAACAGGCAGCAGCTTTAGCTGCCCACAGTTAAAATGGCTGCAGCCAGACTTAGTGGAGGGAGATTTCTGCAGCATATTTGGCAAGTACAGAATCACAGAATATATAGAGTAATATTCAAAGTGGTTGGAGGGAAGCTTCAGAATGGCAAAGATGTTTTTATTACAAATTCTGTGAGCAGACTGCAGTTCCTCTTTAAGGATTCATGCACATGGGCCTAATTAGGCATTTCATATGCCTAGCTTCTTTACATCAGTGTTTACCTGTACATGTAGATCTTTGATGTATTTTTCAAATGTGCAACTTATGCATTCAGAAACTACTTAGGCATGCATTCATAGGTAAATAGCAATGCAAAGAAGCATCAGCAGTTACAACAGCAAGGCGGTGTACAGCCATTAGCTTGTATGGCAGGCTGAATGCAGCACACGCTGCTCCCCGAATGCAATAAAGCGTCAGGAAATTCACTAGGCGCATAAAATGCCTATTAAAGCCCTGTGTGCATGAACCCCAAGACTCGGTTCACACTGCTGTGGACACTATTGCGAATTTAAGCCGCTGCGATAGCTTAAATTCGCAAGTCATCTGCAATAACAGTGTTCTATCAGGGCCGTTCACATCGATGCTTTGAGGATCTAATCTGTGAAAAAAAAGGGTCCTGTGCGAGTTTGATCCGTGTGCGTTGCAAATTCAGCTCCATAGACTACAATAGAACACGGATTGAAAACGCAATCTCCCATTCACATCACTGCGATAGCTTCCCCCTCCAGCTCCAGCCTACAGCTTTGCAGTAGATTCTCACCAACACATGTAGAAATCGCACTTGTCACAAAAAACCCCGCACTGAAAAATTTGCAAAGAGAGACAGCGCTTGAGGAAAATCACCTCTCCGAAGGCTGCAATTATCCAGGTGTGTAACAGGGTGCTGGCACAGTTTGCTAAGTAGCGTAGACACAAAGAAAGGCTGGATGCCCGCACTCCAATGCAAACTCCTTTATTCGTTAAAAGACCAATAACAGACAGTGGAGGACTACACGTCCCAGCAAGCTGACGCATTTCACACATCTAAACGGTGTTTAATCATGGCTGCTGGGACGTGTAGTCCTCCACTGTCTGTTATTGGTCTTTTAAAGAATAAAGGAGTTTGCATTGGAGTGCGGCCATCCAGCCTTTCTTTGTCTCTACTGAAAAATTTGCACCGCAATCGTATTAAATTTGCGGTAAATTCGCACCGCAGCAGTGTGAACCGGCCCATTAAGACAAAACTGTATTAATAAATAGTAATATTAATAGCTAATAAATAACAAAAAATGTGTCCATTTTTAAACTGTGTCTTTTTTGCAAAACAATGAAAACTGAACTGTAGACAAGCAACTTAAGCTAAAAATCTGGAAGTTTCCTTCACACCTATCCAGCATTGTAACACCTAAACCACAGGGCCATGTGTGCACTTGTGCTGGAGTAGATTGCGATAAAATGATCCAGTCATACATGTTATCGCAATGCAGCATGTTACAAAATGTGGCAACATGTCGCAACGCGCTGTGGAGCATAGAGCTGAACAAATTAAATTTACAAAATATCTGAGGAAAAACAAAACCACACTGCGGCACGCATGCACAACACACACCGGAGCACACACTATGCGCACAACAACATGTGCCTGCTGGTGCGAGTGAGCTCTTATTGTGTTGTTGCACTGCCACGCACCAACAAACGTAATGTGCATTAGCACGAGTATATTTTTCATTATTTTTAATATTTTTATTATTTAGAAGAAAACTATTTTTTATTTGTTGTTCTTTTTTTTTTTTTGCATGTCCCCCTTGGATCTACAGCTACTGTACTTGTAGTGCAAAGTGGATTTGCCTTTAGTAAATTAACCCCATAGTTCTCAATCTCCTTCTTTTCTGCTGCCCACTACTAAGCACTTCTGTATTTATCCACAAACAGAAAAGGCCATAAACATGTTTACCAATCCCTTCAGCTATAAATGAACACAGGAGTGCTCAATAATGAACACCTCAATGTTCATCCATAAAAAAATGTGACCGAGATGACCATTTTCAGGCCTCTGCAATTAAAGAAGTTGTAAAGGCAGAATGTTTATCTTAATGCATTAAGATAAAAAAAAGTTCTGTGTGTAGCAGCTCCCTCCATTTACTTACCTGAGCTCCCCATCTCTCTCCAGCACTGAAACACAGCAGCAGTGCCATTGCCTTCCGCGGCTGTCAAAGTCAGTCAGCCAGCCAATCAGGGAAGAGAGGGGGCGGGGCCAGGCTCTGTGTTTGAATGGATACACGGAGCTCTGACTCGGCTCGGGTGTCCCCATAGGAAGCTGCTGGCTGTGGGGGCACTCGATAGGAGTGAGGGGCCAGGAGCAGCAAAGAGGGACCTGAGAAGAGGAAGATCCGGGCTGCTCTGTGCAAATCCAACTGTGCAGAGGAGGTAAGTATGATATGTTTGTTATTTGAAAAAAAATAAATAAATAACAAGACTTTACATAGTAACATAGTTGGTGAGGTTGAAAAAAAGATACAAGTCCAACCTGTGTGTGTGCTTATATGTCAATATTATATCCCTCTATGTCAGTGGTTCTCAACTCCGGTCCTCGGGACCCCCCAACAGGCCAGGTTTGCAGGATAACTGAAATACATCACAGGTGATATCATTTGCTGCTCAGTGATTGCAGTGTTCTAGTCTGCATCTCCCCAAGGTAATACTTAAAATCTGGCCTGTTGGTGGGTCCCGAGGACCGGAGTTGAGAACCACTGCTCTATGTTGTGGTCGTTTAGGTGCCTATCTAATAGTTTTTTAAATTATCTATGCTCCCTGCTGAAACCACTGCTTGTGGAAGAGAATTCCACATCCTCACTGCTCTTACCGTAAAGAACCCCCTACGCAGTTTTAGGTTAAACCGTTTTTCTTCTAATTTTAGTGAATGTCCGCATGTCTTTTTATGTTCCTTTGCGTGGAAAAGCTTAATCCCTAATGTGGGGTCGCCAGTACGGTATTTGTACATTGAAATCATATCCCCTCTCAAGCGTCTCTTCTCCAGAGAAAGTAAGGCCCCTTTCACATGATTGGACCGCTTGGATCCGCCTGTCCGTTTTTCAGGCGGATCCAAGCGGGCCACCCATAGACCTCTATGGGCAGGCGGATATCAGCGGAGACGTGTCCGCTGACACCCGTCTGCCATCCGATCCATCAAGATCCCCTAAAATAGACGTATGGGTGATACGTTCACCATCCATCCAGCAGATCGGATGAAAACGGACAGGCGGAACCGTTTTCATCCAATCTGCTCATAGAGAACCGCGGGGATCTGACAAGTTAGTCCCTGCACAGTGTGCAGAGATGGACCTGTCATCCCCTGGCTCAGCGGAGATCAATGGAGAGATTCCCCGCTGAGCTGGCGGACTCAGCTGAGCGGATGCGCACCACATAAATTTTAGTGCTCGGAATCTTTCCTCATAACTAAGGTCCTCCAGTCCCTTAATTGGCTTCGTTGCCCTTCTCTGGACCCTTTCCAGTTCCATTCACAATTACCTTAAATAACTGCCTCCTTACAGAGAGCAAACTGCTGGCATGGGGCAGGAATTTCTACTCAGGCTGTGGCTGAACTGGAAAAAAAAAAAAAAAAAAAACTGTTATGATTCATCTGGAATATATTTTGTGGGCCTGCTCAGTGGAGAATCTGTCTGCTGACCCCGCTGAGCAAATGGATAGGATCTCCTGTGTCCGCTCCGCTTATGCAGAGGAGACACAGACACAGCCCGCTCTCCTCTATGGGCGGTTGGATGTAAACGGGCCGCCTGTTCATTTACACCTGATTGCCATCTGATCTGATCCGCTAGATGGATGGGGAGCATTTTTTAGCGGATAGGATCAGATCGGATGTCTGCATGCGTCAAAGGACATGCGTACACTCCGCACTCCATAGAGGAGATTGGAGGGTCCACCCAAAAAACTGACAGGTGGACCCAATTGGTCCGCCTGTGTGAAAGGGTCCCTAAACTGAGGATTTAAATTGGGCCCCAATACATGCTTTTCTCAACCACACATTCTTTTATGCTTTAACAAAACACAACCCCTGGAGCTATTGATATAGGTACGAAATAAATATAGAGATTCATTATCTGGACGAGTCTGGACATTGCTCATATACAAGAGTGCTCAGGTTCAGGTATTTAAAACATGTAACTCCTGGAGCGGCCTCTGACTTGATTTAAACCTCTTATTTAATAATTTTTTTTTAAAAGTACACTTTTTTTCCCCTTTTTAAAGGGAAACTAGTATTACAGTACAGCATTAGAATATAGTATAAGTATGCTCGGGGGTGTATTTCATGCATCACCTAAACTGAAACACGAACTTCAGTAATTATACTACCACAGCAATAAAAACGACTTTACCACAGCAATAAATGCTGTATTATCAAGGTGATCTATCATATCGGATTGTGTCCAGAGGCAATGACATTAGTTAGATGAAAATGTAATGTGATGACGACCATGGTGCCTATTTACAAGCCTGTGCAGCAAAAAAAAATAAAAGTTTCAAATTGTATCCAACGCCCAAACTTTTTTGAATAGATAAAACCCTGGTCAATGTACCTTTAGGGCCGCTTCACACTGAAGCGACGCGACTTGAGGGGCAAATCGAGTCGCCCCGCTCGAAGCAACCTCAGCACGGCTTGCAGGAGACCTTCTATCATAGAAGTCAATGCAAGTCGCACTGAGGTCGCCCCGAAAATAGTGCAGGAACTTTTTTCTAAGCGGAGCGAAGGGACTCGCTCCTATTACAACAGTTCCATTGCACTGCATTGAGGCGACTTGTCAGGCGACTCAAGTCGCCTGACAAGTCGCCTAAGTGTGAACCGGCCCTTACTTTCTGTCCTATAGACACAACAGGAAGTGGGAGGATTTAACTACAAAGTGAGGAAAACTCCCTCCTAGGCAGTTGTCACTGGGACACTGACAGCATGTAGGTGGCCTGTATAGTACATGAAAACAATGAGAGACCATTCATGCCCGGGGACATCAGAGAGCAGAGAAGAGGGCCAGCTGCTAGAGGAGATAGTAATATGGTATATATTTGCGCCTATTCACAACACCCCCCCCCCCCCCCAGGACAAAACAAGCATTTAACACGTAAAGCGGAGTTCTGGCTGAAATATGACTTTCCGGATAAAAATAGCCCTAGAATACTCATGTCGCATGCAATGTAACAAAGGTATGTAGTAAACTATGCCCAGTTTTTTATTTGTGCAGCATTGTTTTCTTACTTTGTGAAGTTCCTGCACAGCACGGTCATCTCCAGAGTTGGCATCTGAAGCCGCAGTGTCCTTCTTCCTGGATTCCGTGCATGCTGGCTACCCAGCATGCACCTCCCAATCTCGCGCATGTGCGGAGCAATCTTGTCAGCTTGGCATGGCACAGCCATGCCAAGCTGACCAAGATCTCCCAGGCGCCAATGCAAAACCGGAAATGACACGGCCCATATAGGAGGAAGTGAAATTAGATAAAGGCATAAATCAGGTAAGTGAACAGAAAAAATAAAAATAAAATGCCAATTCATCTTAAAGATGCATATTAGTGCTGCATGGTGAGGAGTGGAAAAATGTGGGTGGTACTCATGGAATAGGGGTGGAGGGAAGGGGGGGCTTACTGCATGGTTAAATTTTACACCAGTCCGGAAAGTTTTAATTCCAGAAGAATTCCAGGTAATATCTTATACATAAGTAGGGGATGTGGGAATGGCGCTGTCTCTGTGATACAAACTGTACTATTGTTCTGATATAAAGATATGCACACCTATAGGTCTCTACCACCCTATTTCTATATAAACCATAAATTATATAAAGAGGAATATGTTATAAAATGTTGGCCCGTAAAAATCCGTAAAAGCCCGTAAATGTCCGTAAAGATTAAAATGTCTAAAGCATGTTAAAACGACTGATTAATAATTCATGAGGAACAGGTAGATATAAAAACAAAAAGACTTCAGGAGGGAATGTTTACACTTGAAAGATAAACCAATAAAATCAAAACAAGGTGTCGTCCGTAAATTTATAACCAAAGACCGCTTCCGACGATGTCCTATGACAAAACGCGTTAGACGGGGCCAGCAAACACGTTCGTCACGCCACCACGTCATTTCCGGGTTCACGGGCTGCGAGGTCTGGAACGCAAGCCGAGGAAAAGAGGAAGGGAGACGTCCCTTTCTCAAACAGCAGCCGCGCTGCTGTGGATCCGAATACTTGCTTTTGAACCTGTACTGTGGTGATGGGGTTTTAAACTAGAATAAAATCATCTAAGAGGATACACACTATTGTGGATTTTTCATTCCCCTCTATACGTTGTGGACGGAGGATTTTTCTCGGTGGGATACCTTTGGGGATACAGAATGAGGAACTAGGAGATCGAGCCCAGGACCCGACTGATCATCTGTGCACGTGTCTGCCTCAGAAGACGTCACTCTGACGAAACGCGTAAGGCGTGGCCCGTACGTTCTTGCGTCACGTCCGGTTTAGGAATTCAACACTGTGGAACGCACAGCTAGGAGGAAGGAAGGGGCTCCTACCTTCCTCAAGCAGGTGATTCCTGCTGAGTTGTTTTGTTCTCTGAACCTAGTGACTGCTATTGTTTGTTACCAACATCTTGGATAATAGACATTTTATTTTAATTTGTTATTTTTGTTATGTTACACCGAGTTTTAAGTTTGGGTGATACACCCTAATAAATCCCATTTTAAAATGTACTTCACCACCGAGGAACCCCGTTTTTTCATTATATCCCTTATTTGAGCTGGACACCGAAGGAGAACCCCCCCCTACCCTAGGACCAGGCATTGGGATTTAGGACGAAACAGCAGAGGAGACTGACCAGGATCCAAGAAGGAGGACCCCAAGACCCCATTTACCAAAGCGGGTACCCCTGCAGGGGTAGGAAATTTCTGGTAAGTGGGGGCACATACGGGAGAGCACGCGTGGAAGTCACCATATTCCTTGAAAGAGCACGGAAGTCACCTTTATACATATAAAGTAGAATACCCACAGCAATGTCATCGGTCTTTTGTTTACCACGTTAATGAAACGAACAATGTCATATACTGCACAGTAGAACAATATTGATTGGAATTCACCAGTGTTTACACATACACTGTTCTGGGAAACTGCACATCTTGACAAAACCTAGCACTTCCCATATCACAAAGTTTCTGGACACTTCTGAATGCCTACGGATAAATCAGTTCATCACTGGGACTATATAATTTGTATTTATTGGTTTTGAGTCTTATATTTATGATTTTGCACATTCTGGCACATTAGCACTTTGGTTATAAATTTACGGACATTTACGGACGACACCTTGTTTTGATTTTATTGGTTTATCTTTCAAGTGTAAACATTCCCTCCTGAAGTCTTTTTGTTTTTATATCTACCTGTTCCTCATGAATTATTAATCAGTCGTTTTAATATGCTTTAGACATTTTAATCTTTACGGACATTTACGGGCTTTTACGGATTTTTACGGGCCAACATTTTATAACATATTCCTCTTTATATAATTTATGGTTTATATAGAAATAGGGTGGTAGAGACCTATAGGTGTGCATATCTTTATATCAGAACAATAGTACAGTTTGTATCACAGAGACAGCACCATTCCCACATCCCCTACTTATTTAACGTTCCCTCTTAAGAGGAAACTTACTGGAAGGCAGCAGTCATATTATGTATTTCTTTCTCTGGTCCTGAGCGCAGGAACCTATTTCTCAAATATCTTATACATAGCTACAGTACATTGGTCGAGCATGGAGCAATGTGGCTATGTTTAATACCATACCTGGTCAATGCCCATGTAAGTTTTGGGTCCCATGCCAAGTTGCTGCCCTGCTGCACTGTGAACACAGGAGATTGACCCCTCATCTCAGATGCCATTCAGAGAATGCTTTGCATTCTCTGAATAATGCAAGAATTACTCCGGAGCGAGCTTGCATGAGTGCCCCCATAGGAAGCGGCTTCCCGTGGGGGCACTGGATGAGAGAAGCAGCCAGCAGATGGGGTCTCTAGGTAATTGGGCGCAGCAGTGGGGCTTGGGAGCGAGCACACATGAGTGCCCCCATGGGAAGCGGCTACCTGTGGGGGCACTGGATGAGAGGAGCAGCCAGCAGCTGGGGTCTCTAGGCCAATGTATGCAGCAGCGGGGCACGGGAGCGAGCATGCACGCGTGCCCCCATGGGAAGCAGCTTCCCGTGGGGGCACTGGATGAGAGGAGCAGCAAGCAGCTGGGGTCCCTAGGTCATTGGACGCAGCAGTGGGGCTCGGGAGCGAGCACGCACGAGTTCCCCCATGGGCAGTGGCTTCTGGTGGGGGCACTGGATGAGAGGAGCAGCAAGCAGCTGGGGTCCCTAGGTCATTGGACGCAGCAGTGGGGCTCGGGAGTGAGCACGCACAAGTTCCCCCATGGGAAGCAGCTTCTCGTGGGGGCACTGGATGAGAGGAGGAGCCAGCAGAGCCGGCAGGGGACCCAAGAAGAGGAGGTTTCGGGACTGCCCTGTGCAATTCTATTACACAGAGCAAATAGGTATAAAGATATCTGTTTAAAAAAAAATTATTTACAATCTCTTTAATGAAAATATAACTGGATTAAAGGGTGTTCTTTAATATTTGCCTGGAGCTCCACTTTAAGGAAAAAAGTGTTGCAAGGTTTAATCAATTGCTAAAACAACTGTGCTCAAGCAATGCTTTCTATTCACGCTGATGCAGCTTAAGTGTAAAGCAATCCTTTTTGTATACAACCCATAATTAATGCTCTAGGTGAGGCCTACCAGTGGTGTTCCTTTTTACACAATACTGCATCACTTAATGCAATAAACAAGCTAATCATAATAATCAGCACTTCCATTCTCTGGCACAGTTCTCCTCCTTCGGGCAAACAACACATTATAACAGCGAGGGTAGTAAAGAGCAAAATTACACAGGCTCCGGCCGCTGGGACACATCACACCGCAAAGAAATCAATTTTTATTGTAATAAAAATGCTTTGACTATGCAAAGCCTGCTAAATTTACTTAAAATTAGGAGAAGCGATCGCATTACCCTGGGAAATGTTCTATTTATTGAGAAAACATTGCGTATTGCTTTCAGATCTTGCAAATCTGAGACTATTTGTTGTTGCTAGGCAAAGAAAAAGCAGACAGTCCGGCATTGGACAGCAGCATCTTATGTTGTAAAGTATTGTTATTGCAAGAGTAGGTGGTAACAAGAGACCCCAGGCTTCGTACACGAGTGCCGCCATTTAACACCCATCTGTCGCGTGTTTAAAACAACAGGGGGCGTTTTTAGTGCACGTAAGCATTTTCTAGGGAACCTATTAAAAGGAATGAAGTAAAAAGTGTACCTTTACCTCTGTGATATTAACACAGTACAGGATATGCAGCAGAAGCTACTGCAGCCTGCAGAGAATAGGTGTCTGTGAAGACTGCTCACAGTGACATGTGATCGGTTGGTGACCTATGCTGTGTGCAATACAGCCTGTTTTTACCATAGACACAGCACAGCGGCTTCATGGATAGCGCTTCTGCCTTGCAGCGCTGGGGTTCTTGGTTTGAATCCAGATCAGGACAACACCTGCATGGAGTTTGCATGTTCTCCATGTGCTTTCATGGGTTTCCTCCAGGGCTGGTAGGTTAATTGGTCTGTCTAAATGTGCCCTGTGTGTGTATATTAAGGTGACTGGATATTCAAAATGGAATTTGGAGACACCCAACTGACCACGCCCATTTTTATTGTGGGTGAGCATAATAGTGGCATGCAAAGCATGCCATACTCAATATTGGGTGTGGCCACATTGTGCTCTCTCAGTGGGAGGGGCTTAAAGAGGTAGGATTTAAAAACACCTGAGCCTACTTTGTTCTAGGTCAAGTGAGTGCAGACCCAGGTGTGGTGCAAGTCACCATAAGCCAGGGCACAGTGGCAAATGATTCATATCTTTACCTCCAAGCCAAGAGGGAGGGGGCTGGGAAGACCACCTATTACTGGCATGTGACATTAATTATCAATAACCCCAGGACACAGCTAGGAGCAGACCCACCACTCCCCTTCCTTCCCTCCTCCAGGCCAATCACAGAAGTGTTGCTAAGATTGATTACCCTGCAAATGCCTAGGCCGGTTAAAAAAAAATGGGGGGCTCTTTTTTCCCCCAGGGACAGCCCCTAAAACCGGGCATTGTCCACGGAAACCGGGGATATCTGGTCACCTTGGTGTGTATACAGTATGCAGGTGAGATAAGGAGATAGCAAGCTCCTCGAGGGCAGGGACGGATGTGAATGTATAGAATGCAAATCGATACGTTAAATTGTTAGCGCTATATGGTTACCTTACCTGTATTAAAGGAGATCTCTAGCGTACATTTTCATTTTGTAACATCAGCATTGTAATAGCAATACAAACAATATTTATTTTTGATAATCCAATATAAGATTACATGAAAAATCTCCTTTCACATTGGGATTGCAGCCCTTCTTCTGATCATCTTTTATCACAACTTCCTGGAATCCCAGTATGCTTTGCAGCTTCTCCTCTGCTTATTCAGTTGGTTTAAAATGTTAAAGACTACATATCCCATGGTATCTTGCTGCCTGTAAGCAGCGATTCCTGTACTGACGCTGCCTCCTGATAGTACAGAACTCCTCCTCTCACCCCCTCTGTAGCTCAGAAGCCAGGCTCTGTGAAATGTGTGACACAGCAGTGCCTTCTCACAGTGCATAGTGACTACGTCACAGAATTCAATATAGTAAATGTGTGGGATCTTCACAAAAAAAATATATAAACGTCAACATTGTGCAATCATTCAAATTCAAAGCGGAAATGCACAAATGATTTTAAACCTTGACCACAGATACACTTTAAATAAATAAATATTAGGGGTAAATGTAAGCTATAAAGATGGCATCTATGCACTGATCCCAAAATGCATCAAGATATATCTTTAAAAACATTTTGTTTGTATATGCAAGAGCCATAACTGGACCTTTATACAGACACATGGAAGAAGACTTAGTCCTCCTGTTTTTTTTAAGTGGAAGCTTCATGGTGGCCATCCTGATCCCTTTCTACTTCTTGAATCACTGACTTGGAACAAGCATGTCCAGACATATAATATGCACAAACTTCTTCCATGTTAGTGACTCACTTAGTATTATACAAAGACATAATAAACGATATACCACCATCTTGCTCCTTCAAAACCATATCTGCAACATCAGCTCCGTTATTTATTTGTGACAGGTACAACTAAACCCAACCTAGCAATGCATTTCATCTACATAATGCACACTGGGATTTTTTTCATTACCTTTATTTACTAAACCCATTAGAAGCTCTATGGCTCGGTGCTGAACCTGGTGGTACAGAATTCGGAGGCAGTTTACAGGCTGATTGCACATGCATGCCAGCACACAGCCAGCAGTCTGCATACCCTAGGGCAGTGATGGCGAACCTTGGCACCCCAGATGTTTTGGAACTACATTTCACATGATGCTCATGCACTCTGCAGTGTAGTGGATCAGCATGGGAAATGTAGTTCCAAAACATTTGGGGTGCCAAGGTTTGCCATCACTGCACTAGGGTATCAACTGCAGAGGCACGGACTTGGTGAGCATTGCTACCCTAGGACAAGAAATCCCTAACTTGAAGAAATAACAGGTCAGCATAGAAGATATACTTGTAAAGCCTTTGCAAAGAGGGTCTTAAAGTGTTACTAACCCCACAACAGTAAAATCAGTCTGTATATGCAGTAAAGCATGCGTGTTATACTAACAGTGGAACCTAAGGGGTTAATCCTGCACATTGTGGGAAAAAGGCTGGTTGATCCTGTCTTCTCTGATCCTTCTCTTCTTTTACTGTCCCTAATCCATCTGCTGATAGTACAGAGCCCTGGGGGCACTCTGCACATGCTCAGTTTGGTGTGTATTGCTAAAGAGTTTGTTTTTTTCCTGGGAGGATGCATGTGATCAGCATAGGGCCAATCAGCACTGTGCAGAAGGAGGGTCAGGGATAGGTCAGCCAGAGTAGAATGAAAACTCTTCCTGCGAGCTGTAACCAGATACTGATAGAAGTCACAAGACTGCTATATACTGCTGATGAGAAAAGGTATTTAGTAGTTTATATTTACTAAAGTAATTGTATTTCCATGTTCTATGTACTGTGGGAAACCAGATATAGTGAATGCAGGGCCCTCGGTTAAGTAACAGCACTAACAAATGGCCACTGCCTACACCTATAACTGGCCTTTGCAGCAAGGAGCACATGGAACGGCGACGCATGTCAAACAAAAACCAAAGAAAATTCTAAGCTCAACTTACCGACCAGCCTGCAATGAACTGAATTATCCTGTGTAACAGTATGCGTTAAAAGCAACAGTTTAGTTTGCACACAGGACAGTATAATTTGGTTGGTAAGTTGAGCTGGGAATTTTCTTTGGTTTTGTTTGACATGCGTTGCTCTTCCATGTGCTCCTTGCTGCAAAGGCCAGTTATAAGTGTGGGTAGTGGCCATTTTTCTGTACTGTTGGAATAATGGTGAGGGGATGCACTGGACACCTTCGCTGCCGTTGTGCTATATGCTGGGTGTTCAGTGCACCCCTGTGCCTTTAAGGAGGGATGGGTTCCCTACAGGCTCGCCTGACCTCTACCTATTCATTATAATGTATGTGCTTCTACTATGGAGGCTGCAGATAATATTGGGGTGCCATGAAGAGGCTTTTGGAGCTTACGCATGGATTTGCAAATGTGCGCAAACTAAACCCCTGTTTTTAACACATACTGTTATGACACGATAATTCAGTTGCTTGCAGGCTGGACAGTAAGTTGAGCTGGGAATTTTCTTTGGTTTTATTTGACATGGGTTTAGTAACACACTTTAATGCTCCATATACACACAGACATTTTTTGCAGAATGTTCCTTTAAAAGGTGTCATAACCCTGACTCACATTGGGTGTTTTATGACTGTTACCTTCAAGCATTTGAGAACAGCTGACAATTAGGAATTGCTGCATGTTGCTTCTAATATAGAGAGATACAGGAGAAGGCTAGAATACCGCTGCAGGTATGAAATGTAGGCACTTGCAGCAATTACCCAAATCCTCCTGTCATGGCTAAAGGCTGAGCTGTTCTGACAATGTTCCAACATTTCCAGATAGTGTCTGAGCTTGCTGCTAAGCTCTGTCCCCACGCATTCCAATTGGTCCATCATTATGATAGGCAGCCTCACTGGTCAATGGGAACGTCCAGGAGGCAGAAGTGCCAAATCTTTGCCCATCAGTAAGGCCTGAGATCTGCCTGTGATGAGAGTTTGGGGAGTCACCTCCATCATACCTGCCTGCAGTCTTTGCCCCTTCTGCTCAGTGATAGAGACTCTTTAAATCATCCTAGTGGGACCCCACTGAAACCCTTTCATTGGGCACTAAGCCACACTGGGCCTATTCATCAACATTAGGACCAAGTATTTTTTGACACTTGAGTTGATGAGCAGTGTACTAAAACCCTGATAATACCAACTGATTGTAAAAAAGACTGAAAGCAATAGCAAAAAGAAAAAAAAAAAAAAACGCTTCTTAAGAAACACACAAAACCATTCTTGGAATCTCTGGGAACACAAATGAAATGAATTATCAGACACACGTGATTGTAAATGGAAAGCACAGTCTATGGAAACTAGTCTGTTTATACAAAGTAAAGGTTGCCAATACAAGCCATACTGTAATGTCGATGAGATAGAATTCAACATGTGAAATTTTTGGAAGCAAATAAATATATGGTTCTTGAACAGTAAGATCTGGGGGTAAGCCGCTGACAGCAAACATGTGTAATCCATCAGATAAGGATACACAAAGCATTATATAGCCCTGAAGTTTTAGTTTGGCTGTTTTTTGTTTTTTTTTGTAATAAGAAAAGTTGCAGCTCAGAACCATTTTCAGAGCCAATAAAACGTTACAATGGTCAACTGTTACCTGTGTAAAAATATACACCTGCCAAAGGAACATAGCGGGGCTGATTTACTACAACTGGGAGTGCAAAATCTGGTGCAGCTGTACATAGAAACCAATTAGCTTATCGGGTTAAAGGCCCCTTTCACACAGGCGGATCGTTCGGGTCCGCCTGTCAGTTTATCAGGCGGACCCGAACGGACGCTCCATTGTTCTCTATGGAGCTACGGATGTCAGCGTTGACATGTCCGCTGACACCCAATCCGCTGAGCAGCGGAGCCCGTTTTGACGTGTGTGAAAGAGCCCTTAGTCAAAGCTTTTTGACAAACTGGAGTTCTTGTTCTTTCACATAGGCAATCTGCCCGGCAGACTGAGATATGCTCGGCGAGGGAACGATCCGCTGATTAGATGGATGACAGGTCCATCTCCGCTCACTGTGCTGAGACAGACCTGTAAGACCCCCGCTCTCCTCAATTAGGAGATCCCCAGGTAGTCCGTTTCCATCCAATTTCATCCAATCCGATCCGCCAGACGGATAGAAAATAGGGTCTCCATCCGCCTGGATTTCGCAGGCAGGACCGGATCGGAAATCGGCGGATGTCAGTGGACATGTCACCACTGACATCTGCCGCTCCATAGGAGTGAATGGAGGCTCCGATCAGGTCAGCCTGAAAAACTGATTGGAAAGCCCGAGTGAAAGGGGCCTTAGGCCTGATTCACACCTATGCATTTGCACTGCAGTCCATTTAACATGGTTTCCTATGGCACACGTTCTGAAGTGCAAATCTGCAAAATGAAAAAATCACTAAAAATGCTTAGGAGTGAATCAAGCCTTAGAAGCTGATTGGCTACCATGCACAGCTGCACCAGATTTTGCACTCTCCGGCTTTAGTAAATCAACCCCAGTGAGTCAAACAGGAAATGGCTATTTACAGAACAAGTTTAGTAATTATCTAACCTCCCCTCTAAACTCACTAAGCTCGCCTCCTGCATTGAAACTGCACACTATAAGACTTGAATGATACAATAATTCTACAGTATAGTACATGCTATACAAGTCTATGGGATGATGGTGCCCAGGCACACGACACAAGATTTTTACCAGAGGGGATGTAGATAAGGCAAGAGCAGGGATAGGGGCAGAAATGGGTGTTGTTGATGGCCCAACTTAGGCATCCCAAGGATGTATTTTTTTTTTACCCGATTCTCCCATTCACACACTCGAGGTGGATAGGGGAATCCTCCTGCTGTGTCTTTGTATTATGACAGTGGGGAGAATTACAGAATACACTGATCAGTAAGGATGGGCTCGGGCTTGTTCGGAACTGAACGTGCCCGTGCCCGCCAGGAAGTGAACCCTGCACTGCGCTAATCAAAGGCAGCGAGACATTCTCCGGTCACTGCAGCCGCGCATCAGGGAAATGTCTCACTGCCTGTGATTAGCGCAGTGCAGGGTTCACTTTCTGGCGAGCTCGGGCACCTTTAGTTCCAAACAAGCCCGAGCCCATCCTTACTGATCAGTACCAGAGCCCATACATCGATCAAAATTCAGCCAGTTCAACAGGGCTGGGGTGTATTTCGATCCATGTATGGCCAACGTTAGTGTACTGGGGGCTAGGCAGTGTGGTGGGGATTAGGTAACTGCTGAACTTGTCCTTTGTAGGCTGCTTTCATGTCCTATCCACAGAAACAAGTCTCTTAAAGTGATAGTAAAGACTCAATTTTTTTTTTCTAATAAACATGTTATACTTACCTGCTCTGTGCAACGGTTTCACACAGAGCAGCCCTGGTCCTCTTGTTCTCCGGTTCCAGGCTGATGTCCCGGGCTCCTCCCCTCTGCCGAGTGCCCCCATCGCAAGCCACTTGTTATGAGGACACTTGTGCTTGCTCGCTCCTGAATCCCCCTCTGTGTGTGCATAAGACACACAGAGCAGGGCTTGGCCCCACCCCCCGCTCCCTCCTCACTGGCTGTGATTGACAGCAGCTACAGCCAATGGCTCTCGGTGCTGTGTCTGAGCCAATGAAGAGGCGGAGAGCTAGGACAGCAGCTGCTCCTGTGCACATCGCTGCATCGAGAGCGGGCTCAGGTATTAGCTGGGGCTAGGGGGGAGCTGCATACCGAAGGTTTTTACCTTCATGTATAGGATGCTTGAACGTAAAAAAAAACATTAAGCCTTTACAACCACTTTAAGGCTACAGTACATGCACGCAATTGTAATGAAAGAGGAGCTCCAGGCTCCTTCAGAAAAAATATTGTAGCTGCTGACTTTTAATATTAGGACACTTGCCTGTCCAGGAATCCAGCGATGTCCTTACCCAAGCCAATTTTTCCATCGGCTATCGGGTGCTGCCGCCGCCGTCATCTCCACTAAGGAAAACCGGTAGTGAGGCAGTTCCCTAATGCGCATCCACGAAGATATATGCACTCTGTGAATGGGCCGGCTGTGGGGGAAATAGGAGGGGGACCGAACGTCTGGCTGCGTTCGCCGTGGCAAAAACCAGGTACCTGCTCCCCCAAAAGGTGGCAGCGGAGGGGGGGGGGGGGATTTCGGTGGAAGGCAGACAAGCGGAGCTTCCCCTTTTGGATGAATCTCAGCTTGAAGAATAAAATATGCCTAGATCAGGGGTCGCCAATCTTTTCAGTACAAGGGCCACACTGAATATTTTACAAGCCTGCTGCTGGTCCGGGATCTGGGTGGATGCCAACAAAGTCAGGATCTCTCCAGAGCCTGCCAACAGCAGACTTTAGCCCGCTGTCAGCTAAAAAGGAATCCTTCTCCCGTGGGTTCTAGGAGTGCAGCACTAAGTGCACTCCTGTGACCCACAGGAGACGTAGGGCCAAAAGAGCTCTGGCCCTACTTCTACTCTAAAATTGTAATTATTTAATAAACACGCTCTAAGAAATAATTTTATATCAGAAGCCCCTACCATCACATTAGTATCCCCCTTTCACATCAGAAGTCCCCCTAGTAAATTAGTGCCCCCATTTACATCAGTGCCCCCATTTACATCAGAGTCCCCTCTCACATCAGAGTCCCCTCTCACATCAGAGTCCCCTCTCACATCAGTGCCCCCTCTTACATCAGTGCCCCAATCTCACATCAGAGTCCCCTCTCACATCAGAGTCCCCTCTCACATCAGAGTCCCCTCTCACATCAGAGTCCCCTCTCACATCAGAGTCCCCTCTCACATCAGAGTCCCCTCTCACATCAGAGTCCCCTC
>BLSH010238282.1:1727452-1750326 GCA_018402905.1 Glandirana rugosa
TAGGGCCCATTATGGGGCAGCAAAAAAAAAAAAAAAAAGGGTCGCTGGTTCGAATCCCAACCACGACACTACCTCAATGGAGTTTGCATG
Source organism: Glandirana rugosa (assembly GCA_018402905.1). NCBI lineage: Eukaryota > Metazoa > Chordata > Amphibia > Anura > Ranidae > Glandirana > Glandirana rugosa. The sequence continues at coordinate 1,727,543 of BLSH010238282.1, forward strand.
TTCTCCCTGTGCTTGTGTGGGTTTACTTCGGTTTCCTCCCACACTCCAAAGACATGCTGGTAGGTCAATTTGCTCCTGTCTAAATTGTCCCTAGTATATGTATGAATGTGAATTAGCCTCGGTTCACACTGCAACGATGCGGGAACCCTGCAAATTCACTGCGGGTTCCCGCATCGCATGTCTCTGAGTGGCAGTTCACACTGCCATATGCAAACTCTGGGGAGTGTCAATACAATGTTAATGACACCCCAAATCAGTACGCATATCGTGCTGCGAACTACAAACTCGCACAGGAATCGGATCGCATGGTGTGAACCATCATGCGATCCGATTCTGACCCTGCAAAAAAAAAGGGTCCTGTGCGAGTTTACTCCAATTGCGATGCGAATTCAGCCATACAATCTCTATGGCTGATTTTGCATCGCACAGAGATCGCATATGGTTCACAGTGCGGTGCGAAATCATATGCGATCTCTGAGAACGGAGCAGTGTGAACCCAGCCTTAGGGACCTTAGATTGTAAGCTCCTTGAGGGTAGGGACTGATGTGAATATACAATGTATATGTAAAGCGCAAAAATTTACAGCGCCATAGAAGTACCTGAAATAAATAAAGAACAGAAAATAATATATTTAGGATCCATACATAAGATATTTAGGGCCCATTTACACTGTTTCATTTTAAGAAATACTTCCCGACATCCTAAAACATGTGTACATCGACACACATGAAACCACTTGGCAGTGGGTAGAACTCCGCTTTAAGGCTGAACATGAGACCGATATAAAAATGCAATAATATTTGCCTTAAAAATAAATAGGTAGGAATGTATAGTGGCATTGTATGTCATATGACATATGAATGTTTTGTATTCTTATATCTAGCCAGCAGGTTGAGTCCTAATGTGGTACTAACCCCTTACTGCCACCACCCTATAGGCTTACCTGTAGGTAAAAATGTAATTTTAGGGTATACAGCCGCTTTAAACTTGCTCTAAGCAGTAAAGCTTGGGGGAGCGGATATCTGTCTTTGGCAGGTACCCTGTCCCCACTTCCGGAAGACTGGGCCGCGGGGAATTACGTCAGCGACTTGGTCCCCCTCCTCCTCCTGCCCCTAGGCCAGGAGGAGCGTGCCGCGCACATGCGCAGTAGGGACCCGGCCATGAAGCCGTAATGCTTCACTGCCGGGTTCCCTTACCAGGAATAGCAGCGGCAGCAGCACTCGACAGCTGATGGAAATATCAGCTGCGGTGCCGACATGGATTCCAGGACAGGAAAGTGTCCTATTATTAAAAGTCAGTAGCTACAGTATGTGTAGCTGCTGGCTTTTAATTTTTGCAGGTGTGGGCGCACCTCCACTTTAAAGTGGTTCCAAAGGCAGTTTTTTTTTTATCTTAATGAATTCAATGCATAAAGATAAGACCTTCTGTGTACAGCTCCCCCTCAGCCCCATCTCTATCCAGTAATGTTGTATGAGAGATGGGTTCTCCGGGACTCTTCCTCCTGACTGGTGGAGACACACAGCGGGTGCCATTGGCTCCTGCTGTTGTCCATCAAAGTCAGTGAGTCAATGAGAAGAGAGATGGGGGGGAACCAGGGATGTTCTTGTTTTTTGTTGTTTTGGCGGAGGTCAGGGAGCTGATCTATGTTAGTTAGAACAAGGCCCTGAGTGGCTGCTAGAGTGACCTGAGTATGACATCAGGTCATCCATGTCAATGTTTTTCTTGTGTTTTTTGCATCAAAAAGTAATAAAAAGTTAAAAAAAAAAAAAAGGAGAGAGAGAGATGGGGCGGAGACGAGCCTCAGCTCTAAGTCTGAATGGGCGTACAGAGCAGTGGCTCGGCTCAGGTGCCCCCATAGCAAGCTGCTTGCTGTGGGGGCACTCGGCAGGAGGGAGGAGCTAGGAGCACCGGGGAGGGACACGAGAAGAGGAGAATCCAGCCTGCTCTGTGCAAAGCCAACTGCACAGAGCAGGTAAATATAATGTTTGTTTTTTTTATACAAAAAAAAAAAGAGAGTTTAATATCACTTTAAAGTGGAATTCCAGCCTAATTCTAACTATGCTTAAAAAAATGTTCCCTCCCACCTCCTCCTGTTTAGTCCACTCATGTGAATCTCACGGTCAACGACTGAGCTATGGGAGCCCATGAGTGACATCACCACTCCCAGAACTCTGTGCTGTCGATTGCGCTCTCCTCTCCCCTGCAGCCACCGCTCACTGACACGGGATCACATGACTGGACTGGAGAGGACACATCTTTATTACACAGGTTAGGCAGCATAGGTAGCAGGAAGGAGGAGGGAACATCTATACAAGTATAGTTCCACTTTATTTTATAATTGTATATTAATATTGATAATTATATATAAAGGCAGACCCTGGTAAAACCTTTGCAAATTATTTCTAATTTGCACTATTCTGTCAGCAAAAATGCTCTGTCAGTGGGTATTTTATCTTTAGCTCATCAAACTAAAAACTCAGCCAGCATATCCTCCAAACATTTGAAAGGGAAAAAAAAACAGAGCCATCCGCTGTTATGAAACAGAACGACCTTGTATATTTGCCACACTTGACAAAATGACAATAAGGCAAATCGTCCCTTCTCTAAAACTTGCAGGCGCCTGTCAGAAGCTTTTGCGGTTCAGCTTGATTGTTAAATGGAAAGTGGGGACAGCCTGCCAAAAGAAATCAACTTAGCTTAAAAAAAGTAGCTTTGGTGCAGATCTGAGGATGCAACTTCCGCAGACCTTCAAAGGTACTTGTGAGAGGAGTTTGCAGAGCCTGTCACAAATTATCCGCGCACTTGGCATGCAAATGGACACCTGAAATTTTAATCAGTTTTTTTTTTTTTTTTTTACATGGATTAGTATTCATTAAAATGAATGCTGGGCTCTGCACCACACAGGAATCTGCTTGCACATGAAATGACATTTCTGTGCTTAGGAAGTAATTAAAGCACACGCATTACAGTACCAGAGTAGAGATTACCCTGCACATCTGTACAAGCTCACAACAGGAATTGACTCTTCTGGAACTCACACACACCTGCTCCAAACAGTGTGCAAGAGAAACGCCGCAGCACACAGCCTGGATACAAACTATTCCGCTGCAGTAATGCACACAGCAAGCCACCTTATGCACATTACTGCTCTGCAATGTCATTCATCCTGAATGCCACCACAATCAACCTTCCCAGCACACCATAAAGCACAATAACACACCACTGTGTGTTGTGGTGTGCTGTGTTGCTAAAAATGGTGCATGCACTCACATAAAGGACATAAACGCAAAGATGTTAATTGGCCCTTAGGACTAGTTCACCCCATGATCCCCAATAGAACATGCACTGTCACAACACACAAGAAAACTGTAAATGTGCATTGTGGTGTTTTGGAATGCAAGATTGATTGCATGCCAGCACACATTTACAATACACCTGTGTTACGGCAACAGACGCATATGATCTGTGTGCTGCGTTGTGTTGGCCATACATTACACAATGTTCTTCTACAATATTCCTTAAGAGCCCTTTCACATCGGGGTCACCCGGGCGTAAGCGGTAAAGCGCCACTAGTTTAGCAATGCTTTATCGCTGTTAAGCGCCTGCTATTCAAAGAAGGGGTTAAAAGTGCCAGCACACCCCAAGTGGTGTACAGCTGCATTCATTTCAATGGGCAGGGGCGGTGGAGGAGCGGTTGCAGGAGTTTTTTCCTCTCCTGCAAGCATGCCGCGCCAGTGTGAAAAAGACACACTGACTGACTTTCATTGAGAGACGGGTTTTCAGGCGCTGAGCAGAGGCTTTTTCCAGCGCTGCAGCGCCTGAAAACCGCCCCAGTGTGAAAGGGCTGTTAGATCTACCAAAACCATATAATACGAGTAGTGGTCCACTGAAATGAAAATTTTGGTGCCAAAACCGAAAATTCGGGATGCACCCAAACTGACGTTTTTCTTTTTTTAAATATATATATATATATTTTTATCAATAATGGTATTATGTTCAACTTAAATGAATATGAGTTTCTTGTCAACCATTATCGGAACCTTTTGAAGCGGTGTTAAAAATCCTGCTTGCTGCATTTTTAGTGCATATTTGGCAAACAGCACCAAGAAATGCATTGAAAATGAAGCAAGAACGCATAAAAAAAAATGCACCGTGTTGCATTTTTGAGTCACATGACCTATGACACACACCATAAGCAGCGGCGGCAAACACCCCCCAAGGTCGGTCGGGCCACAGGCACCCCCCCCCCCTCCCCACACTTACCCAATCTAGGTCGAGGGTCCTCTGGGCGGCGGCTCCTACTTCTGGTGTTTCACGGCAGCTTCCGCTGCGTCTCCTCACTCCTCCTCTTCGATGACTAAGAGGATCGCTTCTCCTTTTGGCCAATTGGGTGATGGGTCTCAGAATCCGCACCTGATTGGCTGGGAGGAGAATCAGGAAGACAATATTGAATATTAATTCGCTATTGTCACACAACTGGGTGAGCCCACCCTTTTTTGAAGCCTATTAGAGCCTCTGACGTATGGATTAGGGGGGGCGGCACCCCTGTGCCCTGCATTACGGCCCGGCAGCCAGCCATTATCTGAAATTATTTTACTTTCCGCACAACACTGATAGGTGGGCAAAATTTTGGTGCATCACTAAATATGAGATCAAACCTAAACACTTTCAATGTGTATGCAATCAGGCAGGCTCTTGCACTACATAGCTGAAGGTAAAAGAAATTGAATAAGAAATTTGTATAATATATTGCTAGTCTTGCCCCGGTCTGAAATATATTATGAAGGAGCATTTCTTTCTCTTTTTTGACAGGCCATTCTTTTGAATTGGTTGCCTAATGCAACAGGCTTCAAGAAACAAAAATTCGTACCTTCACATCATAGGCTAAGCTCTAATGAGCGGGGCCCTCTGATGGCTCTTGTACCAAACTGTATTGTACTTGTACTGTCTGCCTTCATTTTGTAAAGCGATGTGCAAACTGTTGGTGCTATATAAATCTTGTATAATAAGGCCTCATACACACGGACATTTTTTGACGCCACGTTTTTTTGTAGCTCTCCATGTTAGTCAATGGCCCCATAAAAACGCTGATATTTTTGAGCTGTAGAGGGCGTCGGCGTTAGTGAGCTGAAAGTAGAACCCGCGGCCAGCGCGTTCCAAGGCTGTAAAGTTTTGGCATTTTTGATGCCGACGCCACAAAACGCTCACTAACGCCGTGCCAACGTTAACCAGCATTTTTAGGTTGAAAAATAGCAGAGGATTTTTTTTTTTTTAAACGCCTATTGACACCGATGCTCACTAACGCCAATGCATAACGCCGAAAGAAACTCTGATTTTTCCCTGACGTCGGGCCCGACGTTTTGCTTATTTTTTAACATACGCCCGTGTGTATGAGGCCTAATAATCACAGGCTCTATATGGGGATGTAATACAATATAGAAAGCTCGCTACAAACCTGAGGTTTTGTATGTTGCGGTATGGTGTGCATGTTTTTACACATCACAAAAAAAAAAGATACATTTGTCCAATATGGTGAAAATATGGGGTATGGGCAGTCTATTCCGCATGAATGTCTTACCGCAGTGTGTACTAATACACCACAGTACAGGTGAGCACTTGTGTTTTTTCCAAGTGTATTCGTTTTTAAACTGACACTTTATTTTGTTTGTTTTTTTACATTCTATACACAATCTTCTTTTTTTTTTTTTTTACATATTAATATGTATTTAATACAGGAAAAAGGTTTCCCAAAGCACTATCTGTAAGCAAATCAAGCAACACAGCAAAACAGCTGGCTTTGCAGCTCTACTTGCATAAGGCCTTATTTATACCTGTAGTTAAGGGGGCCGTAAAAACCCATGGTTGAGCCATGTTTTTATAACCCCCCTATTATTTTAGGACTAACAAAAAAATACTACATTATGTACCTATGTCACAGCATATGCTTTCATTTTATGATCAGCTTTCTAATAACAATACAAAGAATAGCTATTATTGATAATCCAATAAAAACTCACTGCCCTGCCTGCTGGCCTTCTCTTTCCACAACTTTGAGGATCCCCTGCATGCTTTGCAGCTTCTCCTCTGCTGTTTAATTTCCATCTCTAAGGACTACATATTCCAAGGTACCTCGCTGCCTGCAAGCAGTGATTCCTGTACTGATTCCGCCTCCTGAAACTCCTCCTCTCAGCATCTCTGTAGTTCAGAAGGTAGGCTGTGTGAAATGTGTGGCACAGCAGTGCCTTCTCATAGGGCATAGTGACTACATGTCACAGAATTCAAGGAAGTAAATGTGTGGGGATCTTCACAAAGTTTACAAACTTGAAGATCACTCTTCAGGAGTAGGCTAGAAATAACTGAAAACCAGCGGGGATATTAAGGTGATGATTTTTACATTTTGGCCACAGAAAAGTTTTAAAGGTTGAAGTGGTTCTAAAGGTAGAAAGTTTTTTTTTTTATCTTCATGTAGTCTCTGTCTGAATGGACACACAGAGCAGCGGCTTGGCTTGGGTGCCCCATAGCAAGCTGTTTGCCGTGTGGGCAATCGAAAGGGAAGGGTCAAGCGCCGACGAGGGACCCGAGAATAGGAGAATCGGGGCTGATCTATGCAAAATCACTACACAGATTATTTTTTCAGGAGATATTAATATCACTTTAGGCCTCATACACACGGGTGTATCTAAAAAAATAAACAAAACGTCGGGTCCGACGTCAAGGAAAAAAAGTCGACGTTTTTCGGCGTTATGCATTGGCGTTTTTGAGCGTTAGTGAGCGTCGGCGTCAATAGGCGTTTTTTAAAAAAAATCATCCCTCTGCTATTTTTCAACCTAAAAACGTTGGCGTCAAAAAACGCCGGAAAACGCCGGTACAATATTAGGTGGCGTTTGTTGGCGTTGGCGTCGAAAAACGTCAAAACGTTACAGCCTCAGAACGCGATGGCCATGGGTTCTACTTTCTGCTCACTAACGCCGACGCCACCTACAGCTCAAAAAAGCTGACGTTTTTATGGTGCCATTGACTAACATGGAGAGCTGCAAAAAACGCCAGAAAACGCCGGCGTCAAAAAACGTCCGTGTGTATGAGGCCTTAAGGTTCATCTTTTCCATAAGTGCCTGTAAATGAAGTAAAGGGGCCCCAGTAGATACAGTATTAAAAATCAGTGTGGCTTTGTAAAATTATCATTAATTTTATGGTTTTACCTGTAGGCCATTAAGGTCCCTTCACAAGCCTGGCTAAAAAAAAACCTCCCAGTTAGCAACCCACTCACCCTGCCTTATTGCTAGGATATGAAAACCAATGCTTTTCACTTCTGCAATGCTGGGAGTGAGCATTCAACAGTTTCACCTCCTAACAGCAAATAAGGGCAAGGGGGCTACTAATTAGGAGTTTTTTTTTTAGCCAGGCTTCTGAGGGGACCCAAATGGCCTACAGGTAAAACAATAAAATAAATGCTGATCATACAAAGCTGCACAGATTATCAATATCTACTGAGGCCCATTGACTGCATGGAAAAGGTGAACTGGGTCAGCACAAAGCCCGGTCACGGCCTGTTGAATGCATACTGAGCCACTCAAGCGGATACTGCCGTCTACTATATGCACTGCGGCCTGCATTTTACCGGCCATTCATAAAATACAGGCTGTGGTGTGTAACGCAGTTCTCTCTGCTTAATGCGGTTACTAAACCCAGAAATATGAAAATAGTTAATCTGCCCCCAGCTTATACATCTTTTTACATTAAAATACTGCCACTACATAGGCGGTCCCCTAGTTACAAACATCCGACTTACAAATGGAGGGAGACAACAAGAAGTGAGAGGAAATCTCCCCCTAGGAAGGGAAATTCACTCCTGTAAGAGTTATTATGGGAAAAAGATGTCCCCATTGATGCTTTATCACCAATCCTTGTTTCCACAGCAACCCAAAATTTTCAAAATCCAATTATCACTGGCACATGAAGTGAGGTGAAATCTCCTAAACAGAAACATAGACAGCAAAACAAACATTACAGAAGTGTTAACCCTTCCCTATGCTACTCAAAAAGCTTAAAAATATATATATATTTTTTTGGCTGAAGCTACACTTAAAAAATATACCTGTTCCCACTTACAAATTCAACTTGGGAACAAACCTACAGACCCTATTTTGTTTATAACCTGGGGACCGCCTGTATACCTTTCTGGCTGATCTGTATACCAGGGTCAAGTGATAAACTGCAGGGTCTGCCCAATGCTTAGTTTTCATGTAGGAGGAGATTTCCACTACAGCCTGTATACACGCCTACATGTGTGATGTCAATATCATGTGACCTGGCTAGCACTGAGAACAAGGAAATGTTCTCTCCAGCAAGTGAGACCAAACTGAGCATGTGCAGGAGGACTACCCTCACTGTGTATAATATATGGGCTTGCCGAGAGATACAGTGCAGGAGGGAAGTATCTGTCCATACAGGATCAAACAGCCTTTTTACATAATGCAGAGGATTAAGCCCTTAAGTTCCACAGTGAGTATAACAAGCATGCTATTCTGCATATACAGACTGATTTTACTGTTGTGGGTTTAGTAACACTTTAACCTCTGTGATTTAGGGGTGGGCAGATCATGTAGCTTTGATGCCACATGCTTATAAATGGACCCCCTAGTCTTTAAAGGCTACTTGGCTTATAGTCACAACTATCTGCCAAGCTCCCCTTAGAACATCCTTTTCAAAATATTCAAATGCAAATAGTCAGTTTAATAAAGGGTTCAGTCAATTTCATTTAGAAAATTGTTAATAGGGAACATTGCCTTAGAAACAGCACTGAACAGTGGAAAGCCGCTTGCAAAATGTATTATTAAATGGTTTTCAGTTTTCATTATGAGACATGGCAGAGAACTATATATATTATAAATCTTTCCATGAATTGGCTTTTTGAGGTACCATAAATGCTGATCTGCTTTACAGAGGTATTACAAAAAAAAAACAAAACACAAAATCGACAAATCCAGAGTAGGACAAGCTCTGGCACTTGAGTGTAAAATCCTATCATGCCTTCAAGTGGATCTTTCATTACAAATGTGAAAGTGTGCTATCATCGCTAGAAGCAGAGTAAAGCTGGAATGCAGTGCACTGTCACACACAACTTTCATGAGTAATGTCATCTCTGAGCCTCTACCACTCCTATCCTGGCACTACTGAAATCTGCCTGATGAGCAGACGAAATCGTCTGTCTCTAAAGCCCCTTTCACACTGGGGCCGCCCAAGCGTCAGCGGTAAACCGCCGCTAATTTAGCGGCCCTCTACCGCTGTAATAGCAGAGCTATGGCTCTGTTATTCGGGTGGCAGCGCGGCACCTTTAACACCCCCACAACGGGTTAAACAGGGGTTAAAAGTGCCAGCGGAGGTGGTGTGCAGTCGCTTCAGAATCGCTTGCCATTCATTTCAATGGCAGGGGCAGTAGAGGAGCGGTATATACACCACTCACCTCACCGCCCCAAAGATGCTGCTTGCAGGACTTTTTGTGAAAGCACTTATTTTTATCTAAATAGCGCCTGTAAAGTGCCTCAGTGTGAAAGTAACCTAAGTGCCGTTATAATTTAAGGAGTAAACACAGAGATGTATAAAAAATTGCACTCACATTTACTTGCAGAGTTAAAACCACGTATATCCTAATGGGAAAAAGTGTGGAGCTCGGCAGAGTCACGGCTGGGTCTCTAGATTCAGGCTGCGGGAGCTGCTAGAGTGGGGTTGCCAGTCTGGTGGTGAAGGTACTGTAAATGGCCACAGGTGAGCCGCAAGCCAGAGATAGCGGGGGTCGGTGATGCTCAGTTGGAGGGATGGATGTCCAGTCGGTAGGCTGGGATAACAACACTGATAGAGGTGTTGTGGATGGCGGCAAGTCCACCATGACATGGTGGGGCTCAGTGATGCTCAGCTGGAGAGGTGGATGTCCGGTCAGCAGGCTGAAGTGACACAGTTGGTGGAGGTGCTGCGAATCGTGTAAGATCCTGAAGGGGGGAATCAAATCTAGATTACGATTTTTTAACCATTAACCATGCAGCTCTAACCTAGGTAGGTATTAAAGCGGCACAATTCTGGCAAAAATGTGAATTCCAATTTTTGTGTATTTAACATGAAAGCAAGCATTTATTATATTGCAGCTTACCAATTCTTAGATGTGATGGCTGCATTCAATTTTCCTATTTAGTTAGGCTTTCATTTTCATCTGGTGATCTAGCCAGTAAATCTGTTGTTTTTCAAAGGCACAGGCTCTCTTCCAAATGTATCAGTTTACATGAATGAGGCAAACCGTTTCGCACTGGCAGGGGTATTTACAATGAACAGCATTTATTCATATATGGAAGGGAATGGGAGATTACAATGAGCATAGCAGGCACCGATACAGGGAACACTTTTCATTCAAAGGTACCATCCCTGGTGCTAATTAAAAAAAAAAAATTATATTTCACTAAATTTAAGCTTTAATAATAAGGTTGGAGTAATGCTTGGTTTGGACTTTCTCAGATAGTCAAACTTGCCTGATTCCAGTTGCAGGCCGACTGAAATGAAGTGCAGTCTGTAGTCTAGATTCAGGTATAAAAGAAAAATCACAACTTTGCAGAAAGGGAACAAAAGTAAGTTAGAGAAGCTGAACACCCACACGTAAAAATATGCCAAATCTTCCTCTTGTCACCTTATATCTTCCAGCTTTCCTTATTAAAACAAAGCACCTCAGGCCAATTTATAAGCTGTGCTCCGTACAAACCAATTTTTACACCCATTGTTATTATTGGACCTGATAACAGCGCAGGTTTCCCTGGTAGAGAGAGTCTTAATTAAAAGCAGGGTGTGCTTCAGCAACTGGGGGGGGTGTGCATTGCGGTTTAGTGGTTTAAATGGAAGCCAGATGTATGAGAAAGCACAATGACAGATCTCATATCAATGGCATTATGTAACGAAGAGTATCCAGCCAACAGGAACCAATCATTAGTTCACAATAACAATTTGACGCACTGACGGCTGTACAAAAATTCTCTTTATATATTTATCTAGTACAGTCAGAGCCAACTACCGGTCCTAGGGCTGCGGAAGAACTAGAATATAAAGCCAGTGTTCCAGCGTGAACTAGAATAGGCATCACTGCATCATGAAGGTCAATTGTCAAGGGAGGCCTTTCAACTGTTTTAAGAGATCGACTCACAATTTGAAGTATATCTAAAGCCAAATGTTTTTTTTTTTTTCTTTTCTGAACGTTGTCTTTTACATCTGCCTGGAGTTCAGCAGGAATTCAACTTTATGCAAACCAGTAAGGTAGGCCATAGATGGAAGCCGTCCCCACTGGGAGAGCAATAATCGCAGGTCAAATCTGACAGGCTGGGTGTACCCAAGTTGATCGATCAACTTGGTTACATTCAGCCTGCCCATACATGATTCGATTCTCCACCGGTTCCTGGTGGACCAGCCCAGATTCAGAAAGTCTATGGCCGGCTTTAGGTAAAGAGGAGCTACATTCTCCTAACACAGTTTGCAATAACAACGTTTATAGTCCTATATGGTTAGTCAGGGCCATGCTGGTCACTCGTGCTGTTGTAGGACTCTTAGGCTCCATGCACACTGTATCTGATAAACAACCGTTTTTGGTAGTTTGGGCGTTTTTTTTAACAGCCCAAAAATGCCACTTTATGTTATCCTAGGTGTCCATGCACACATGGACGTTAATTGTTGTTTATCAGCAGTGGCGTTTTTGGGCTGTTATCTGAACGCCCTGAATTGGCGTTCAAAAGTCGTTCTTTTGACCACAAAAAACGCTAAGTGCTCATAAATGCCGGTAAACAGCTGTTTATTGGCGTCCGGCGTTTTTTGCAGTCAATGGAAGCTAATGAAGAAAAAAAAAAACGTCCAAAAATGCTGACGCCGATAAACGCCGGTAAACGCTGCTTACAAAACGTTGCAAAAGAACATTTTCTAAGCAGCGTCTCCTGCCCGACGCCCAGAGAGCCCAGGGAGAGTCCAGTGTGCATGGAGCCTTAGGTCCCTTTCACACGGGCGGATCGTTCAGGTCCGCCTGTCAGTTTTTCAGGTGGACCCGAACGGAAGCTCCATTGCTCTCTATGGAGCGACAGATGTCAGCGGTAACATGTCTGCTGACACCCGATCCGCTCCGATCCGCCAAAAGCAGACGGATGGCGGATCGGACCGGATGAACACGGACAGACGGTCCGTGTCCATCCGATCCTCCATAGAGGGAAATGGAGCTGTCACAGGACAGTCTCTGCACTGAGTGCAGAGTCTGTCCTGTCATCCGCCGGCTCAGAGGGGATCAACGGATGGATCCCCGCTGAGCAGTGGAGCCCGTCAAAACAGACTCCGCTCGTGTGAAAGGACTCTGGTTTTTCTTACTTTTTATTTGGATTTCTTGTTTTCCCTTTTGTATTGGCACTTTACAAGTGTCATGTTTGTACCATATTTAAAACTCCTATAAAAAGAAATTAAAAAAAAAAGTGTGTTTACATTCCAAATGTTTAGTAGAATGCCTCCATAGCAAAGTCTGGCAGTGGCCATTCCAACTAGGGGCAGATGAATCCAGCACCTGTTCACTTCCTGGATTTTTGTGCAGCTGGCTTCCCAGCAAGCTCATCCAGTTCTCGCTCCTGCGCAGTAATTACACTGTGTGGCGCACACTGCTGTTGACAAGTTGCCATAGCAATATCAGTGGAAGTTCCCGCCATGTTGCTATAGCAACCGGTCAACAAAACCATCATACCGGAAACGAAATACAGCAATAAGTTTGGGGTGCATGATGACTCCTGGTTTTAATGATGCCGATATCCCAGGAGCCATTCGGGAATGCACATGACGTCTAATGCCTAGGAGGCTGAATCCAGAAGCTGCGACAATCTTTGCAAATAAAAGGTAAAAAAAAAAAAAAAATGCCAATATCTAACATAAAACAACACTGTATGAAAATTCATATTAACCATCTTTTAAAAGGAGGGTGAAGTTCCGCTTTAATTCATTTTTTTTTACTTTTAATTGGCATATGTCTTTTCAGCCTTTGCTAGTGGGTACACATACCCTACGTGAGATTACATGCAATATTAAGTGACTCTCACAAAGGAAATACAAACAAAGTTTTTGAAGACTTGTTTAGTCTACCTAGATCATGTACCAGCAGCATACAGGGCATTGTATACCATAAGGGTCAAAGCGAGTGCACCACACACCTAACCTCACTGCAAAAAGCCTCATAAACCACTCTTCATTTCCAACCTTCATAATCTACAAAAACAAAGAAGAATTATACAATTCTGAGAAGCGTGCAGGTGTTTAATAACATCCTGCCGCCTGATAAATTTATGACCTGCAATAAAAATACAATTTTACAACAAAATGATAAGCTCAAGCAGGGTTGCAAGCTAATGACTGCAATAACAGACAGCAATAAAACAGGCTGATTATTATTTTCCATATTATATTGCAACTGTTGTACTGACTCTTGGACTGCGATTCATAAAATAAAAAATGGAGATAAGAAAATGAAAACAAAAGTGCAGCTCTTGAAAAGAACAGTTAAATGGAATTCCAGCAAAAGCCTAACTACTCTTAACTACTTTAGGCCAATATGTACTCTACTAAGGCCAATATGTAGTCTACTACATATTTTTGGTAAAAAAAAAAAAAAAAAATGCCAATACGCGTATATTTATTGGTTTGTGCAAAAGTTATAGCGTCTACAAACTATGGTATATACACTGGAATTATTATTTATATTTATTTTGTTATAATAGTAATGGCGGCGATCAGCGACTTATAGCGGGACTGTGATATTTCGGTGGACAATCTGACACTTTGTGGGAATCAGTGAGATTAATACAGTGATCAGTGCTTAAAATATGCACTGTCACTGTACTAATGACACTGGCTGGGAAAGGGTTAAAGGAGTTGTAAAGGCAGAAGGTTTTTTATCTTAATGTATTTATGCATAAGGATAAAAAACCTGTGTGCAGCAGCCTCCCTAGCACCCCTTAGGCTTCATGCACACAGGACGTTGAAAAAACGTCCTAAAAATGTCAGTAGCTGATCAGTGATTTTTTTCAGCTTTTGTTAACGTTACATTACCGGCGTTTTTGCTCGTTTTTAAAGGGCCAACGTTTTTCTTTTTCTAAAACGTCCAAAAACCACTGGGGATCAGCGTTTAGCCACGTTTTTGAGCGTTTGAACGTTTTTACAAAAAAACTTTTTTTACTGAAAAACGTGTCTCAGAACCCCCTGGTCTTGGTTTTTTTTTTTTACAGCTTAAAAACTTTACTGCTAAAGGCAGTTCATAACAGCCTATGTGTGCATGAACACATAGGAGAACATGATGGAGAGTTTACTGAATGTAGAAAAAACGTCTGCAGCTAAAAACAGCTGCTGTAAACCAGTCAACAAACGTCCAGTGTGCATGAGGCCTAATACTTACCTGAGCCCCTTCTCTCTCCACTCTCCAGTGATGTCCACGAGTGTCTTAGCCATCCAGGACTCTCCTCCTGATTGGCTGAGACACAGCAGCCAATCAGGGGAGAGAGGGGGCGGGGCTGGGGCTCCGTGTCTGAATGGACACTGTGCTGTGAATCGGCTCGGGTGCCCCCATAGAAAGCTGCTTGCTGTGGGGGCCCTGAACAGGGGGTAGGGGCTAGGAGAGCCGAAGAGGGACCCTAAGAGGATCCGGGCTGCTTTGTGCAAAACCAACTGCACAGAGAAGGTAAGTGTAACATATTTGTTATTTTAAAAAAAAGCCTAACCAGTGTTTTTGTGTTTACCATGTGCTGTTTATACTAAGGGATGTGCAGCTCTGGTCCGATCACGTGATTGCGTTCCTGTGTCAGCCAGCACAGGGGACAGTTTTAAGAGTTGTTCGGGTTAACCCAGAATTTAATTTTAAGCCCTGGTTCACACCAGTGCGCTTTGAAATCGCACTACTTCAGCGATTTGCCACCAGTGCACTCACAATTTAATCGTGGCTTGCAACTTCATTTAACAGAAGTCTATGCAAGTTGGAATGAAATTGGTAAAAATTACTGCTGGAACCTCGCTTCGACATGAGTTGCGGTGACATGAACGTTTCCATTGATGGCAATAGGGTGCGACTTGTTAGGCAATTTGGAACTGTCAAATCGCCTGACAAGTTGCATCGGTGTGAAGGGGGTTATGCCTGTTGTCTCTGGCGCTAAACGCCACTGTAATGAAGAAAAATCATTGTTTGAGGGGTCTATTGCCTGGTACCTCACTATGCTCATTGATCCTTTGTGTTGACCCCTACTTCTGAATAGGATACAGTAGCAGGGGATCAGGAATTCAGCACTCGTCAAAGCAATAGTAATGACAGTAGCCATACACAATTAAGTTTCTCACATTCAGCCCCAAAGGCTGAATGAGAAAAATCAATTGGCTCCTCCACCCAAGCAGTATGAATTCCAGAAACAGTGACTGCATCTTATAGGATGAAAGCATCATTCAGCCAACACCTGTGAATCCCTATGCCGGTAATGGACGGCCCTGCACAGGTGACACATGCCTGCACCCCGTGTGAATGGGCCCTAATGCCTGGTACACACAATGAGATTATCGGACAAATGATCGTCTTTTTTTTTTTTGCATTCTATCTAAAGATATGAAATTTCTCATAGGACAGAATAAAAATTTGGAAGTGATGTCATGTTTTGTATTGTATGAGCACTGCATTTTCGAACAACAACTGTACTAATTAAACTAAAATCATACGAAAACATTTTTCATTCATGTCCGATCGGATGATATCGAATGAACTGTCATGATCAGCTCTCAAAAGCTCTGTACTTACGATCAGATTATCGTACGATCGATTCGAAAGCGGTATTTTTCATACAATTTTCTGATCGTGTATATGTGGTTTTACTGTCACTGCTCAATGCAGCTGCTGAGATGGAAAGGAAATCCCTGTGCAAGCTGCTAAATGCAGAATTGTAGCTTATAGACAGCTATGGAATCCCAGTATGGCAGTGCTGATAGGGCCAATGCAGACATAGCAGATATTTTGTTCCCCCTACAGAAGCAGCAGAGATGTTAGGGAAGGCAAGTACATTTTTCTTGGGGTTAAAGTGTTACTAAACCCCGGACCCTGCATTCAATATATATCTGGTCTCCCACAGTACACAGAACATGGAAATGCAATTATATTAGTAAATATAAACTGCTAAGTACCTTTCTCATCAGCAGTATATAGCAGTCTTTTGACTTCTATCAGTGTCCAGCCAAGCACTGGTTAAAGCTGGTATGAGTAGTTTTTTGACTGCCCTATGAGCCTGCAAGACCCCTGACCCTCTGTCTGGACAGTGCTGATTGGACCTGTGCGGATCACATGCACCCTACCAAGAAAAAAAAAAAACAAACCTCTAGCAATACACACCAAACTAAGCATGTGCAGCCTGACTTCATAGACTCTGTGTTATCAGAAAATTATGAGGGGACAGTGGAAGGAGGGGAGGATCAGCGAAGACAGCATCAAACAGCCTTTTTACACAATGCAGAGTATTAAAGGGGTTGTAAACCCTCAAGGTTTTTCACCTGAATGCATTCTATGCATTCAGGTGAAAAACCTCCAGTAGTGCACCAGCCCCCCACAGCCCTCCTTTAACTTACCTGAACCTGGTCTTTCCAGCGACGGGGATGAGTGCAGCAGTTCCAGCCGGTGTCTCGGGTCCTGATTGGATAGATTTATAGCAGCGCAGCCATTGGCTCCCACTGCTGTCAATCAAATCTAACGATGCAGGGGCCGAGTCGTGCAGTCTGTGTCAATGGACGCAGCCGCAGGACACGTGAGCGTGCCCGCACAAGAGCCCCCAAGGAGAGCGTTTCTCCGCCGGGGCACTCAATGCGGGGAGGAGCCAGGAGTGCCACTGAGGGAACCCAGAAGAGGAGGATCGGGGCCACTCTGTGCAAAACCATTGCACAGAGGAGCTAAGGATAACATGTTTGTTATTAAAAAAAAAAACCTAACCTTTATAACCCCTTAGATTCCACAGTGAGTATAACAAGCATGCTTTGCTGCATATACAGACTGATTTTACTGTTGTTGGTTTAGTAACACTTAAAAGTATATATATTGCTTTGCCCTAAGTGGGCTAGTCAAACTTGTGTCTAATGGGCCGCTTTTTATCTATAGACCTCAGTGGTTTATAAAGAAAAAAAAAAAAATGATGGCGTCCCAGCTGTTTTCCAGTTGATAAGTCCCATTTCCTTCTCTCCTTCATTTCTTCTCATCACTGAAGCAAAAAAAAAAAAATAATAATAATATAGGAGGATTCTGACTCATTTATTGAAGCGTCTAAAAGAAAAACGGTATTTGTAGGCAATAACATCTGATCAGTTTCTCTCATTCCCAGTGCAATATGGGAGACAGGAAACTAGATTTTTGATTTTGCAGATTCTATGGCCTTCAATGGGTTAAGAAGGTGATGTAATTAGAAATGGAAAGGCCTGGGGGGGACTTGGACACAGGAGGCTGCACGGCTAATTAATTCTCTCTGCCCTGGATTCTGCACTATTTAAGGAACTGCAGCTTTTCAATAGATGCTGCAATGGTCACCCTGGTGAACGCTGCGTGAATTCCAGGAGTAATTAGTGTGCACACGCTTAGTTTGGGCACAGCACAGAAATACACTGGCCCTGGGACCATTGTGTATTAAAATGGCAAGGAGCTGCAGAGTCTGCGATTATCAACATATATCAATGAAAGGAGGCCAAGGACACAGGAGATGAGGAGAGGATTCAGAGATAAAAGGGATAGATAGGCAGGCAGTTCTCACGTTAAAAACTTTATTTTTAAAAATGTACTTTTTGCTTCAGGAACTGTACAAAGGGCCCAGCTCAGTAGGGGTCCCGCTGTTGCTTCTTTGAAGTTGAAGAAAGTTGGGGTTCCCTGTTACTTGAAAAGTTTATCTAAATCCAAAATTTCTCTGTGATCATCTTTTCTATTGCTGTGTCCCTGTTGGGTACATTGTCCCTCTTTACCTGGCCAGGTGACCAGAAAGTTATGAGGAATCCAAAAAGGTTATAATCATCACAGGAACAGTAATAAAGTGAAAATTCTAAAATGGGGACCCCTGTACCGGTGACAACTGTTTAAGATGGAATTTCTCCTCACTTGGAGAGATTTCCTCCAGGACAGGAAGTGAGGGGAAATTTCCCCAGCTGGACGCAGAGAGCGATGAAAACCTTTTGAAAACCAGCAAAGCCATGTGCTATGGTGGGCTTTTGGTGTGTCTCTGCACCTTTAGGCCTCATACACACACACACATACACACAGATGTTTTTACAGCTGCGTTTTTCAGCGTTTTTTTGCAGCTTATCAACGCATCTCCGTGTTATTCAATGGCCCCATACACACGCTGACTTTTTTGAGCTATAAATAGCGTCGGCGTTTGTGATCTGAAAGCAAAACCCACGCCAGGGCGTTCTGAAGCTGCAGCGCCAGAGAGTTTTTGATGCTGAGCCGGCAAAACGATCACTAACGCGCATTAACGCCATAGCAACGTTGACTGGTGTTTTTTAGCGCCAGTGTTTTCAGGTCCAAAAATAGCAGATGGATGTCTTTTCAAACAAAACACGACGCAATGCGGACATTCAATAACGCTCATTAACGCCAATGCAAAACGCAGACAAAATTGCGTTTTTAATGCCGATTTTTTTTCCTGGCGTTGGTCCCAACGTTACAGCTCGTTTTTTTTATTACCCCCATGTGTATGAGGCCTTAGCCTTGGTTCACACTAGATGCTGTGCAAATTCGCTGCAGATTCCGCATGGCATTGAAATCGCAACCTGTTCATGCAAACCGATTGCGGGGTGTATGTTAAGTTAACAACACCACGATATCTGTTTGCAAAACGCAGTGTGATTTGCGGAATCAGATCATATGGGTGTTCATCGCGTGGGTGTGTACACCCATGGGATCCAATTCTAGTGCAGGCAAAAAAAAGGGGGGTCCTGCATGAGTTTGGTGCGAATGTGGTGTGATTTGAGCCATACAAATCCATGGCTCAATCGCACCCCAGAGACAAAGTTTTACATGTGGTGCCCCGCACCGCATGAGTGTGAACCCGGGCTCACGATAGAATTAAGTCACTTCCAGGCATACCTTCCTTTATAGGCGTGTATGCTGTTTGATTAGGGAATCAACTTTACAAGGGCCTTGAAGAGGCAGTGTGGATTCTACGTAAATTTGCTACTAACACCTCTGTGATTTTACTACATAGGGATCTTTTCATAAAACAAATTTGCATAATCATTTCTCCAGTGAATCTGCATGTAAATTCGATTCATGCAAAATTAAATGTTCTTTAGGCTGCTGTCTCTTCTGAACAAACGTTCTTTTATTATTGGCAGTAGTATAATACTGCATTATGGCCACTGGATGGAGCCTTATGTAAGTGCATGTGATCAGCACAGGGCCAATCAGCATTATTCAGACAGAGGGTCAGGGGTCATGCAGAGAAGAATGAAAACTCCTCCTACAAGCTTTAACCAGACACTGATAGAAGTCATACAACTGCTATATACTGCTGATGAGAAAAGGTATTTAGCAGTTTATATTTACTAAAATAATTACATTTTCATGTTCTCATGTTCTGTGTACTGTGGGAGACCGGATACAGTGACTGCAGGCTCTTGTGTTTAGTAACACTTTAAGCGCATACCCATGTGAGGGTCGTGTTTTGCCTGTGCGGGGCTTGTTATTGCACTCACTGGCAACAATGTTGGGGGTTATAGTTGCATCCACTGACACCAATGTTGGGGGGTTTTAAATGCGTCCACTGACACCAATGTTGGAGGTTATAATTGCATCCACTGACACCAATGTTGGGGGGTTATTAATGCGTCCACTGACACCAATGTTGGGGGTTATAACTGCGTACACTGACACCAATGTTGGGGGTTATTAATGCGTCCACTGACACCAATGTTGGAGGTTATTAATGTTTCCACTGACACCAATGTTGGGGGTTATTAATGCCCCCATTGACACCAATGTTGGGGGTTACTAATGCGTCCACTGACACCAATGTTGGAGGCTATAGATGCGTCCACCGACACCAATGTTGGGGGTTATAATTGCGTCCACCGACACCAATATTGGGGGTTATTATTGCGTCCAATGACACCAATGTTGGGGCTTATTAATGCATCCACTGACACCAATGTTGGGGGTCATCAATGTCTCCACTGACACCAATGTTGGGGGTTATCAATGCATTCATTCACACCAATGTTGGGGGTTATTAATGCGTCCACTGACACCAATGTTGGGGGGGTTATTAATACGTCCACTGACACCAATGTTGGGGGTTATCATTCAGTGTGCATTGCAATGCAGAAAAGGCAGGACCAAAACTTTTGGGCATTGAGAAGCATAAATGTACTGCTATCACGTGGCCCTCTGGAACTGTCTGGGACTGGCCTTTCTCTATGCTTCAGCTATATATCTATTTCTCTGAAGTTAGCTATATACTATAAAACAGCAAAATGTTGAAGTCCCTAAATAATAAACAAAATACACTTCTTTCAAAGAAAATTCCCATGGAGACAACAAGGAATGTCAGTAACGAGCAAGCAAGTGATTCACATTTGAATCAGCTAAGAAAAAGCAGCAGCTGATATGTGAAACTGGGGGGTTCGCCGCTTCCCCTCCCCAGGAAAGAAAAGCCACATCACTCAGTGCGTGACAGGAAGCACCATGCCATCTTGTAGCACAATACCCTGAATGAACACTTCCGACAAATATGCTTCCCTTATTTTAATCACGTTTTCTTTGCAAGACATAACTGAATACAGTAAAAACAGGTAGGTCTTTTTTGATCACTTGGTGTGTAGTACTAATTTTTATATAGAAACAAAATTCATGGAGGTTGCATGTTCTCCCTGTGCCTGCACGTGTTTCCTCCGGGTGTTCAGTTTTCCTTTCACACTCCAAAGACCTGCTGGCAGGTAAGAGCCGGTTCACACCTAGGCGATCTGACTTCAGAGGCGACTTTGCTAGGCAATTTGAACGTGACTTTGGGCGACTTACAACGCTACCCGAAGCGACCTTGTCTGTGGCCAATCAGAAAACAGAGGGAGGGGGGTTGCCTTCAAAAAATTATTTTCTTTTTCCTGTAAAGTCGCTACAATATAGATGGTGGATCCGACTTGGAAGCGACTTCCATTGAATTCTATGGGCACAAGTCGGATAGAAGTTGCGTAGTAGTAAAGGAACCTTTTCTGAAGTTGCCTTGAAGTCGGAGCGACTTGAGTAGCGTATATTAAGATGGCTACCAATCATTTCAATGGGATTTCTCATGTCAAGCACCTTGACAAGTTGCCTAGGTGTGAACCGGCCCTTTATTGGCTCCTGACTAAATTGGCCTTAGTAAACGTATGAATGTGAGTTAGGGATCTTAGATTGTAAGCTCCTTGAGGGCGGGGACTGATGTGCATATACAATATACTGTATATGTAAAGTGCTGCGTAAATTGATGGCGCTATAGAAGAACCTGGAAAAAAAAAATAAATAAATAAAAACACCAGGTAACAATCTTTGGAACATCAGTGCAACCTAGTAGATTTCATAAAGTAAGAACTACTCTTTTAGACCTCCTTCACACTGCCCTTTAGCTGCATCCACCAAATTCCAGTGGCAATAATCAGCGGATTCCAGTGGCTGGAATCACAGGTGCATGTGAATAGCCACGGGCGTTCAGCCTATATTCAATAATGACAGGCTGACTGTGCCCAGGCTCAGGCATCTGTCCCTAACCGCAGGTAACCTCATGGTGCGTGGCTACATGCAAAACCGCAGCAGCCACTGTCAGCCTGTCATTTGTTGATACAGGCCGAACGCCCGCTGCTTTCACGTGCACTTGTGATTCCAGCCAAAAAAATTTTACGGATTCTTCTCACTGGAATTTGGCGAATGCAGCTATACGGCCCTGTGAAAGAGCTGAAATTTAGGTATGAATTTTATTGCACAGTTACAATGGCCCAGCTTGGACTGCATATGCATATTTCATACCTGTGGAAGCTGCAAATCACTGTAGTAGTCGTTGCTTTTACAGTGATGGCCGTGATCTTCCAGTTCCAGTGCTGAGCAGCTACCCTTCTGCATAGCAGCCAAAGGGGGTCGCTCTTTGGCATGGCTGCCATTAAAGAGGAGGTCCGAGGGCTAAAAAAAAAATGAAAAGTCAGCAGCTACACATACAGTAGCTGCTGACTTTTAATATTAGGACACTTACCTGTCCTGGAGTCCAGCGATGTCGGCACCCGCCGCCGATCTTCGGATCGGGGGACGGGTGCAGCCGCCTCCATCGCGGGTAAGGGAACCCGGACGTGTAAGCAGTACAGCTTCACGCCGGGCACCTTACCGCGCATGCGCGAGCTCTGCCACGCTCTGCTACTGGCCAAGCGGCCAGAAGCAGAGCGGGCAGGGAGGAGGGAGCCGGGCTGCTGACGTCAGCGGCCGCGTCCGCTGGCCAGAGCTCCCGGAAGTGTGGAAAAGGACACCTGTCTAAAGACAGGTGTCCTCTTCCCCCTCCCCCCCGAAAGGTGCCAAATGTGACACCTGAGGGGGGGAGGAATCCAACCAGCGGAAGTTCCACTTTAGGGTGGAACTCCGCTTTAAGTCTAGGTTCACACCTATGCGGATGTGTTTTCCATGTTTTTTTCCCATTTTTTAACACGTTTTACTGCAATTTTTGACACGATTTGCGTTTTGCTTTTTATAATTTGTTTTTTTTTTGGGGGGGGGGGGGGGATTT
>BLSH010238282.1:1750337-1763871 GCA_018402905.1 Glandirana rugosa
GTTGCTAGGCAGATATAAAAACACAAATCGCTGCATAATTCTGGCACAATCGCGGCAAAAATGCATCGCAAAACACCACTTGCGTTTCTGGTGTAGCTCCATTGAAGTCTATGGCATGCAAAAAGCAAACTGCAGTGAGAAAAAAAGTCCCCGGCCCTTTCCAAAAAACGCAAATCCGCAAAATGCACAGATGTGAACTACATGCATAGGAAACCATGTTAAACGGACTGTAGTGCATTTCAGCAAACTGCAAAACACAGTAAAAAACGCATAGGTCTGTCTGAACCTAGACTTACAGAATGCCTTGTATTTTTTTTAATGGTTTTTCAATACAAAGAAAACAAACATTTTTGGTTTATCTGAACTTGTGTGTTTATGACTATGAAAATGAAAAAGTGGAAAGGCACTGCCAATTTAAGTGGATGAGAGAGGGAAAGCACTTCCATCCATGATTTGCGTGGGGGAAACAACAGATATTGGTCATGAAGATCCATTGCAGGTGACTGCTACTTTAAATAACTGCTCTTTAGATCCAGTGGCCAGTGGGGACTGCGACGGTCTGTTGGTAACCACAGACATGGGGACCGTGGTCTGATCTGGCCTTTAACAGCACTCTCGGGTCCATGGTTACTGTTAGTTCATTTTCTAACTTGTGAGTTGTGCCATCAGGTTATTTTCACGAGTTCACACCTCCACCAGATAAGATATCTCCTTCCTTTGCAGAGTAAACACTACAACAAGCAGCAGTGTACATGATGGGTGTGCAGAGCAACTGTCCATAAAGATTGCTTGTGTCATAATCTCGTATACAGGAAGCTGCACTGATAAGATATATCACAGCCATAGCCATAAGAATAAGTGGTTTCCAGGCACACTACAACATTTGTGATAAACACATGCCTTTCTTGTAGAGAAGGAGTCTCCAAACTTTCTAAATAAAGGGCCTGTTTAGTGTCCTTTAGACTTTACGGAAGCCGGACTGTGGCCAGTGAAAGTAGAAAATGCCTTGGAGTCAATAGGAGGAATAGTGCCCCACCATTGGAGTCAGTGGAAGGAAGAGTGCCCCATCATTGTTGGTGCCAGTGGAAGGAATAGTGATCCATCATTGTTGGTGTCAGTGGAAGGAAGAGTGCCCCGTCGTTGGTGTCAGTGGGAGGAATAGTGCCCCACCATTGGTGTCAGTGGAAGGAAGAATGCCCCATCATTGTTGGTGTCAATGGAAGGAATAGTGCTCCATCATTGCTGTCAGTGGAAGGAATAGTGCTCCATCATTGGTGTCAGTGGAAGGAATAGTGCTCCATCATTGGTGTCAGTGGAAGGAAT
Organism: Glandirana rugosa; assembly: GCA_018402905.1. NCBI lineage: Eukaryota > Metazoa > Chordata > Amphibia > Anura > Ranidae > Glandirana > Glandirana rugosa. The sequence continues at coordinate 1,751,661 of BLSH010238282.1, forward strand.
AGTGCTCCATCATTGGTGTCAGTGGAAGGAATAGTTCCCCCATCATTGTTGGTGTCAGTGGAGGGAATAGTACCCCATCATTGTTGGTGTCAGTGGGTGGAATGATGCCCCATCATTTGTGTCAGTGGGAGGAATAGTGCCCCATCATTGGTGTCATTTAACAAGGGGTTAAAAGCGCACGGCGCACCCGAATCGGCGTTCAGCCACTTCGGAAGCACCGCCTATTCATTTCAATGGGCAGAGGCAATGGAGGAGCGGTGTTATACACCACTCCCGCACCGCCCCTAAGATACTGCTTGCAAGACTTTTCTTTCTGTCCTGCAAGCACACCGCCCCAGTGTGAACGCACTCGGGCTTTCACATTTGGATGGATTGGGGGGAGTTTTTCAGGCACTTTACAGGTGCTATTTTTATCGCTAAAGCGCTTGAAAAACGTCCCAGTGAGAAAGTCTAAAAGGTTGCCTTCACCTGATGTAGAGATTACTCAAGAGGGAATACATGACAAAGCTGGGAACCTGTAACCTTAGTCATAAAAAAACACTAGTTTTTATGATTCCTACAAGTGTACACTCATAACTGAAATATCATGACTGTATTGATGCTTATAAGGGAAACTCCATGCAGGTTTTAAAGTAAAACTAAAGACAAAACGTTTTCTTTTCATTTTGGATAAAGTAAGGGGGGGAGGGGGGTATTTTTCTGGGGGTTTTCCCATCAGTGTCCCATTGGAGAGATTTCCCTTTGCTTCCTGGCTCATAGGTCAAGTGAGAGGAAATCCCTCCAAATTGAGGTAAACCCGTGTTTCTCACCATGATCACCAAAACTAATATTCCCATTGGAAGATTTCTGCTCTATTCCTGTTCTGGTGACAACTGAAAATTTGGAATTTTCTTTCACTCTCGGTGATAAGAGTAAACAGCACAAATAGAGAGGGTGAATTCCCCTAATGTGGGCACAGACCGCTGCAGCCTCCTATAACTTCCTGTGGAATGTCTCACTCTGACTTTTCCAGGCTGAATCGGAGCTCCCAGGTAAACTCCACCCAAAACTCATTCCTGGTGGCTCGTAACCATAATGTTCAAGTACACTGGGCAAGAAGAATGTGCAGGGGGTAAAAGGAGCAGGCAGACTGATGTCTGTGTGCCCTCCGGGGAACATTTTCCAGGCTTCTCATGCTGGCGATACTGTAGGGAATGGACCTAAAATATACACATTTCTCCAATGGGGCACAAGCCTGACAGAGGTTCTATACCATCCTCACTCTATACAAGAAAAAAAAGTTTTGGCTGCAGATCAACTCTGCATTCCTCCTTCTCTAGAGGCTCCTGCCAGCAGTAGGTTATCTTTTTTTTTTTTTTTTACTTACCTTTTTCTTCTGACTGGTTTCCACTGTGTTCTTCTGTCGACAGTGGGCATTTCTGGATGCAGCAGACAAACACACAAGACATCCCTGTGAGCACTCCAAACATCTACATGCATGCACAGCTGTATGCGCCTCCCCGAAGGCAGATCACACACAGTATTGAAGAAAAAGATGTACTTGCCTGGCATTTCCCTTTAAAGCGATTGTAAACGTATAGTTTTTTAAAATAAAAAGCATGTCATACTTACCGGCTCTGTGCAATGGTTTTGCACAAAGCAGCCCCAGTCCTCCTTCTCGGGGGCACTCTTGACTCCTCACCCCTGTGTCCACCATGACAAGCTTCTTGCTGTGGTGGCACTCATGTGGGTTAATATCCGAGCAACGCTCTTTTGTGTCCATTGAGGGTACACAGAGCGTGGCTCGAGCCCACCTCCTGCTCTCTCTTCACTGACTGGGATTGACAGCAGCGGAACCCAATGGCTCCCATTGCTGTCTCTGAGCCTATGAGGAGAGGGTGAGTGGCTGCTCTCTTGGACACTGCTGGATCGAGATTGGGCTCAGGTAAGTATAAAGGGGGGGGGGGGGGCTGGAGCTGCACCGAGAAAGTTTTTTTTATCTTAATGCAGAGAATGCATTAAGGTAAAAAACCTTCAGCCTTTAGAACCACTTTAATATATGAAATCAACTGTAATATAGCACTTATACTCACTTCCCTTCCTTAACTCATCAGCTTTCTAAATGTTTGTGTGGCCCAGGACTGAAAAAAATCAACATAAGCAGTGGAGGCAATCAAGGACTTTACCTGCACATAGGGACTTTACAACATTAGTATATAAAAAATACATTTTATTAACAAATTAAAAAAAAACATCCCCACCATGTGGGTACTCGTGTGTCTCAAGGATATATACACACACATTGAACAATACAACACCAATTTTCTGAAACCGAAGGTTGGAGACCTCAATTCAGTTGGCCCTGGGATCAGGGACATGTGATGAGTTCATCCAACTTGTGCTTTGACATGTTTCGCAGCGAACCGCTTCCCAGGAAAGAACGGTTTCAGTAACAATAATTCTGAAGAAACAAGGAAAAATTGAAGGGAGGAAAGGTGAAGCCTTCATAAATTGGTATAAGAGACATAGATTGCCATCGATCAGAAATAACCAAATGGAGAACAGGAGAAACATAAGAAGGCACTTGGCTAAAATTAAAAAAAAAAAAATAACGTTCCAGCCTGACCGCAAAATGACTATTTAAAAAAAAGAAAGCAAATGTTAATGTCTGCTTCTAGAACCACAAATGCATCAGCTAGGATGGCAATGTACTTAGCTGGTGCATCAGCAGAGACCTTCATTGCTGATCCCTCAGCTTTTATTTCCTGTGATGTCAAACCAAAATAGATTTAATTCAATTATCATAAGCTGGACCATGAGACTGCACAACTTGTTAAATGATTAGAAGGATATTTTATTTACTGGAATGTACAACTTCTAAAATGAAGGCAAGCAAACTCTTCATAAGGAGAGTCAGTAGAGGGCAGATGCGTCTCTGCGGCTGGATTTTTGGATTGCATCCTTAAAAGAAAAAAACGTGTAGATTTGATGAAGCGATGTGTCTTGTGACTCGGACTTTCTTTACTCAGGGAAGTTCTGACAGAAATGTCACGCAGTGTGAGGCAAGTAAATACATTGGAATTCCCAGGCCCAGACTGGCCACCTGCCAATTTTGGCATTACCAAAAGGTTTCGTCTTTTATGAGAAATGTTGTTGACCTGTGTGAACTTCTGAAGGCTGAACCAGTCATTACAAAGCTACCATACACCATAATGTAGCCACTGATAAGTCTATGCATTGTAGGAAATATACAGCTATGACTTGCAGAAAAGCTGTGTTCACTTCTGTATTTCTGCCCATCCAGTCCTGAGATTTACAGACAGAGCACCAAGATGAATGACACCATAAACTTATAAAGAATATGGCGGTGTCCTTTTTTCATCCACAGCCTGCAAAAAGAGTAGCAGGAGATGAACTTGTGTTTCTTTCCTCCTCACTTTTCTTGTCTACATACACTATATTACCAAAAGTATTGGGACGCCAACCTTTACACGCACATGAACTTTAATGGCATCCCAGTCTGGGGTTCAATATTGAATTGGCCCACCCTTTGCAGCTATAACAGCTTCAACTCTTCTAGGAAGGCTGTGCACAAGGTTTAGGAGTGTCTATGGGAATGTTTGACCATTCTTCCAGAAGCGCATTTGTGAGGTCAGGCACTGAAGTTGGACGAGAAGGCCTGGCTTGCAGTCTGCTCTCTGATTCATCCCAAAAGTGTTCTATCGGGTTGAGGTCAGGACTCTGTGCAGGCCAGTCAAGTTCTTCCACTCCAAACTCACTCATCCAGGTCTTTGTGGACCTTGCTTTGTGCACTGGTGTGCAGGTGTCCCAATACTTTTGGTAATATAGTGTATTTGCATGCAGCACACTTCATTCGCTCCAGGTTATGCCGGTGAATTCTACGAACAGGGTTTTGCAAGAGGCTAATTACAGGTCAAATTCAACTACTTATGCCAGCCGCATTGAAAAAATATAGTATTTAATGGTGCATGAATGAGTACAGAACTCTATCAACCTGTGTCTTTTACATCTACCTGGAGTTCGGCTTTGGTATATACAAAGGTACCCAATACTGCTAGCTTGCTATTGCCCATAAAAAGTAATTTAGGCAGTATTTCCCACAGATAGGTGCAATGAGCAGCCCAATTTTAACAAACAAAAAAACAAAATCAAGTCTATAAATAAGCTAAATGTTGCCAATTGTGAAGAACTACTTGCAGTGCAAGAACATACATGTATGGTACGGCTGCTCCCGATGAGGTCTGAATGATGAAACACGTAGGGTGGGGCGGAGCCACAGCGTCATTGCGTCACTTCTGGTTCTGGGTCCTTGGAATGCATCAGTATCCTGGACTTCCTGATTTTTACAAACAAACTGCCTGATTTTGTTTTATTAAACGTAAGTGCACTACTAGCTACTTTATAATAAATTTATACCACGGAATTATGCTATGGATGCCTTTATTTTCACACATGTATGAGACTGCCGGAGCAGTGGAGTTTAAGGAGCAAGGACCGCCAGCCATCCACTCACACTGAGGAATTCACATACAACCAGTGGTGCTGTGAATGCTGGATACCCCCTAGAGGGGAGAGCTTTCCTGTGAGTGCGGCACACAAGGGGCATGAGTGAAGACACTGGCACACTGCATGGAGACCATTAGGGATTCTGTGCTTATTTTCAATATATGGTTTATATGATCCCTCTGTAATATTATACCAAGCACGTGTCACTTTGCACTGGACTACTATTTGATTTATATCTTTTGAACTACATCACTTGTCACTTTAATGTTTTTGCACTAGTTTATGGCACCTCTATTGACGGTATGGCATATGTATGATATATGTATCTCATTAGGGTTGGCTTAAGAGGGGGTCAAACCCCTATTGGCCATACAACTGTTTAAACTCTTGGAATAAACACTGCGTTTTGCACACTTAACACAAGCAGCGCCACACCCACTACAAATTTCTACTATATTCCTGACATCTACCTAGGTAGTTGTTTAAGTGGAGGCAGCAGCTATACTCATACACCTATTGGTCCATAGCGCGGAACCATCTTTTTATTTTTCCATGGTATGGACTGGAGACGAGTGTAGTTCCACTTTAAAAGTGAACTGTAGGGGTTTTTATTTCAACAGAATATGAGCAGGCATGCTATTATCGCAGAAGAGAAAACAGACTCCGCTAGTGTGAAAGGGGTCTTATCCTTTTGTTAAACTGCCTTACAATAAATGGTTCATTCAAAGCCCAGACCTCAATTAAGGTCACATTCAGATCATACCACTCATTATAAAAAGCATCTTGAGCCATATCGGTTTTGCAATGTATGGTTACACAACATACGGTAGATTGTGTGTTGCTGTGTGTTAAATGCACCCCAATGCACATCCACAGTGCGCTGCAACGCATTCCCTTTATAGTGCAACACACAGGTGTGTGTCTTTGCTTCGTGCTATACCAATACAATATTGTGCAGAACCTATTTGTATGTGCATTTGGCAGCCCAATTCCAGTTCCGCTCAATTTTTTCACTTTGGCCCCCAGCACTACAGCTGTGCCATCGATGTTTGGGAATTTTTCATATTTTTTTTCAATGTTTAAATGCCTTAGGCTCCTGAAGAGCTGCACTTCAGTATTACCTTGCCGCAGCGAGGTACGTCACATCCTTCCTCCTGTTGGCTCCTGGGATATGTGTGCCATCAATCTCAGCAGTCAACGGGCATCCTCCGTGCCACGTGCAACTCACTTTCTTCACACTGTGCAGGCGTGATATCGAGAGGTGCATGCTGGGTAGCCAGCTGCATCGTATCCCGGAAGAAAGTCAGACCAGACTTCAGGTGCCCACACTGATGATGGATGCTTACAGAATCGAGAGGAGACAGTGAGCCACATTGCATTCACAAACGATAGCATATGCAGCTTATGCCAATTTGCATGGCATAAGCTGCGAATATCACAGGGGTGATTTAAAAAAAATATGACTGGAGCTCCACTTTAAATAAAACTGCATTAAAATTCATTTTAATTCCATGGTGTAGCACTATAAATCCTAGAAAAGTCCAACGAGGAAGGTTGGAGGTGTTTAATACTCCTTTCTGGCTTATATCATATAAAACTGGACTTGTACTTTAAACTTGGTAATCTGCAAACTTTGACAGGAGAACAGTGTTTACTATATCGACTGCATATCAGTCAGAAAGGTGAGAGGCGGCCATAAAGGTGTCAATTAGCAGTAATCTGTGCTGCTCATTATTCTTCAGAATGATGCCAACTGCTAGACTCAGCAAGTCTGTACATAGCAAGCTGGGATGGGATCAATGTTACAAACGTGTCCGATGGTCCAACCTTCATGCACTCCGGACTACTGAAGATGCAATTTGTAAAAGGACTACAGCTACATCACCCTTATCCAGAAAGCAGAACAAATTCAAAATAAACGTAGTTAGTAAAACGTACCTACCTAGATAGGAATAATGATTTGTGTACTTAAAAAATGATTTTAAAAAAATCTGAACGGATACAAAGGACATGACTGCAGCCAAAGAAATACACACTTAACATGCATGCTGTACATCTGGGGTCTCCAAACTATGGCCCTCCAGCTGTTGCAGAACTACACGTCCCATGAGGCATTGTAAAACTCTGGCATTCACAGACATGACTAGACATGATGGGATTTGTAGTTCCTGAACAACTGGAGGGTCATAGTTTGGAGACCCCTGCTATACATGAACGGTTACGGGCTAAATGACTATGCATAGTCTTATGATCCCACTTGCTCATGCTAGGGGTAGGACTGAATGCCACATGGATGATAACACCACATTTAAAAGGGAATAATTCCATGTTGGCGAAACTCTCCCTGAGAGCTTTACCATATGTGCTTACTCACACCCATAAAGCCGGGCATACATTGGTCAAATTCCGAACTAATTTTCTTTCGAAAATGAAAAATTTTGTGCATTTTGTGATCCGATGGTGCCACCATTGACTTTGAAATTTGAGCAACTAAGCCTTCAATTTCACCTCATGCTGCTACAGAAAAGAATTCTTATGGCCGGGAAACTTCTTTTCTTTCCAGGTCACAGCTCATGCACATTTCTTTTCAATTTTATTTCTCGCACAATTCTCCCATCATTGATAAGAAATGCATTTGTTTTTCCAAATATTTCCAACATGCCGGATCACTCAAATTCGATGGCCGCACGAAAGTCGGCCGTTGCTGCGGCCCAATAATGGTACAAGATTCTAAAGAAAATTCTTAGTTACGATTTTCGTAGGAAAATGCTTTCGGAATTCAACCCATGTATGGCCTGCAAAAGCCTGATTTAATCTTATGAAAGGGATACAACTAATCAAACATAGAGAGGGGTTAAAGCAAAACTGCAAGAAAATACAAAAAAAAAACACCACCACACCAATTCACATATGCACATGTTCATTAAAAAATAATTAAAGTGCACGTTTGCCTTTTCACAAAACGTTTAACACCTCCACAACATCCCACTCCCCAGTCCGCCGTTGTACTAATCTCCGCGGATGTTTTGCTTTCACTTGCCAATGTAGCTGGTGCAGGGACACAGGGAATTGAAAAGACTACGCTGAAAGTGAAATTAAATTTAAAGCAGAGATCCACTCACCCCTGCAAAAATTAATAGCCAGCAGCTACACATACTGTAGCTGTTGACTTTTAATAATAGGACACTTCCCTGTCCTGGAGTCCAGCGATGTTGGCACCGCAGCTGATGTTTCCATCAGCTGCAGGGTGCTGCCGCCACCATTGCTGGCAAGGGAACCCGGCATTGAAGCATTATCGCTACACGCCAGGCCCCTACTGCACATGCACGAGGCACCGCTACACTTTGTTACTGGCTCGGTGGCGGGGGAAGGAGGAGGGAGCCAGGCTGCTGACATAATTAGCCACGGCCCGGTCTCCCGGAAGTGGGGACAGGATACCTGTCAAAGACAGGTATCCGCTGCCCCCTTAAAAGTGCCAAATGTGGCACCGGAGGGGAGGAATCCGACAAGCAGAAGTTCCAATTGTGGGTGTAACTCTGCTTTAAGTGCCTACATTTTGCTCTTGCACGCCCCTGTAAAGCAAAACTCAGACTGGGAAAGGGAAAGGCAGCACAATGCAATCATTTGTGCTGATGTGCTAAAAGAAGAGCATGCTGATAGGAGAGTGGGGGGTAAGTGAGAGGTGAATTCAGTGTTCTGCTGCTTCCTAAGTTGAGGTTGGGGGGGTGGACAGGACCTAATTGTGTCACTTACAGGTCAACTTCAGGAATTCAGCCACTTTATAAAGTGTTCTGACTTACTATGTGTAAGGTCTAACGAGGTGCATGCCACCTCGTGGACTTATTTCTGTTATGTAGTACTTCCAGCACTTTGGAGAGATGCTGTTTTCTCATACAGCAGGAGCTCTGTCCACCCCTTCCCTCTGCTTTACATTCACAGAAGGCTCTGTGATTGGGCAGAAGGAGGGAAGAGGGGCAGGCAGAGTAGCTGCATATGACTCTGCAGCTACAGAAGCTGGGACCACAAGGTCCAGCGTCTGAAGTATTGTATAATAGCTATGCTCCCAGTGCCTATTAAACATGCAGCTAAGCAATATACATCCATGAGGTGGGCATGTACCCTGTTGGGCTTAACCCACAGCAATGCGGCACATTTAAGAAAGTGTCTTTATTCTTGGAGTTCAGATTTAACTACAGCAGGAAAAAAAAAATCATAGCACCACTCTGATGGCTGACATGGTAAAAATTGAAGGAATGAATAAACAGAAATATGATGGCACCATAATATTAGCTGTTTGCCAGCAGTTCAAATTGAAAAACTACTTTTCAAAATATACATTAACAGTCTAAAAAGTGTTATTGTACATCTGCCAGAAATGTAAGGGTATCAGCATATCAGCAAATATGATTAGCTGGACAAATTAACTTGTTTTATCGTTTAAAAACATAGTGCCTGCCAATATACATATAGCCATTGTTGGTCCTGCATTGTACATGGTGATGCAGTGGTCGCTTCCCACATTTCAGCACCAGAGAAAAGAGGATCAATCCATGCACTATCCCTGAACAATGGGGTAAAGTGAGTAATACTCTCTGGTAAATCATTAAACAAATATAAGCCCCCATTCACACCTCAGTATTTTGTAGCTCGAAGCTCAAAAAGCTAAATCCCATGGATTTTAATTATTCCCATTCCATGTCATTTTTCTCTGCATGACTCACTCCCAGTAGACTAAGCTGACATAACAGAATCCTGGGAGCTGGCCCGTGCCCCCTCCAGCAATCAGCAGGTAACGCACAGCCTCAGTTGTGCATGTTTCCCTATGAGACTGTGAAGAGGGGGCGTGTCATGCCACTGATCTCTCAGATTATAAAGTGCTCTGTATATGCAGTGTGTGATTTCAGATTCCCACCCCCTGCTGCTGTGAAAAAACTTTTGAACTGTGTAGTTTGAACTTTATTAGAGGAGAGAGGGCTGCAGATAACAAGGTAGAACGTATGTAGGACTGGTTTTATCTGTTCATCTGAGACTAATCACATCACTGGGTATATGCAGGGCTGGTGCAAGGATTTTTGACACCCTAGGCGAAACCTCATTTTGCCACCCCCCCCTAGGCTCCACCCCTGACTTCACCCCATTTTCCCTGCCCAGTCTGATCAGCGCCAATCAAATGCAGCCTCACCAGCGCCCATCAAATACAGATTCAACAGCACCAATCAATACAGTTTCACCTGTGCCCATCAAATACAGCTTCACCTGTGCCCATCAAATACAGCCTCATGGGTGGTGGGGGCGGAGGGGGGTATTTGGCAGATCAGTCTATATGCATTTGCAAATGGCATGTGATAATACAATCTCATTATCTCAGTCAGACAGTGTCAGTTTTTATATGAATCAAAGCAGAGTAGCCAGTGACAGATCAACAGTGGCCAGGCGCCCTAGGCGGCAGTGCACCCTAGGCGGCCGCCTACTCCGCCTATTGGTAGAGCCGGCCCTGGGTATATGTGCGCCCAAAGCTTGATATTTCAAAAGCAAAATGGGGCATTTTTTGGACCAACTGATTTCAATGGGAGCACATTAAAAACCCATGTTACACACATTTTTCAGGTGCTCCCACAATATATGTTTGTTGGAGAAAAAACACACAATAATGCCCCAAAGATGCTCCTAGTATGGCACTTCATATTTTTAAAATGTGTCAAATCCTGAAAAAAACTCTCAAATTAGACTTCCTGAGGAAATCACATAGTTACAAAACATTTGGGAAAGATCCAATGCACAGTGATATCATCAAGCAGGAAGAGAGGGACTGCACGCAGTCGAGCATCATTTGAGTAACTGGCGTGCTTCCCCTATACATGTTGAACGATTCAAACCTTAGTGCTGGGAGGAGATAGTACTATTTCTTGTGTATTCTTAATTGCCCCTCTTTTTTACATTTTTTTTAATAATGGTGTTACACCATTATGGCTTTCTTTTTTAATTTGTAAAGCACTTATTCACCGATTTAGCACTCGTAGCAATATATTTTTAGTACAGGCTGTCTGTTCAGGAGGTTTAGGCCTCTTTCACGCTTGTGCGACCTGAAAGTCGCGTGATTTTGCCGCGACTTGAAGCAATGCCTGTGTAATCTTGAGGTCGCACAGGACTTGAAGTCACACAGATATGAATCGTACTCATTTGAAATCATGGGGTACGACTTGTCATACGACTTTGCAGTCCCAAGTCGCAGAACAAGTGTGAAAGGGTCCTTGACTGCATGCCTCCAGGCCTGAAGGTGAGGGGAAATCTAAAAGTTCATCAGCACAAAAGAAGAAAAAATTTCAATAGGGGCACGTGTGTTGATATTGACTCTGAATCTCTTTGCCACGTCATCTATTAAATAGTCAGATAGAAGAGTAAAAATATTAGAAAAATTAAGCGTTAAAGCAAACAAAAAAAAATTGTTCGTCAGCCTATAATAAAATTGATGTAATAACAAAAGTCCTATGTAACCTTGAAAAAACTGACTGCTGCAGCTTTAAAATTTGGGCTGGGCATCAAGGCTTCACTGGCCTCTGGTCGCAAATGGGAGCCTTTTATATATTTTTTTTTTTAAGAGGGGAGTTTGTTTTTTAAAAGTGTAAATGCAGCAGTCAAAAGGGCAAGTTCCCTCAAATGCCAAAAATAAGATCAAATAAAATGTTTCCAGCGGATTTCCAGTAGACGTCACTGGGCTATGTGCAGCTGCACGGCTCAGGGTGCTGACACTGGAATGGAAAGAGTGATGGGAAAAGAAAATTGCTATGCAATGCTACATTTTTTGGTTCAATTTAAGGATTAGAAAAGAATGTTTGAAATAATACACAGACAATTTAATGTGCTTTGGGGTGGGGTGGGGTGGGTTGGTATAAAATGTATATTTAGAATGCAATCTGCTGCCTAGTGATTAGGCCACTGAAACTAACAGCCTGGAGCAACAAGAAGGAAAACTGCAAGCTGACAGATCCTGCTGAGTCAGCTATTGATATTTGTGGTGCTTGTAAAGCAACAATGCTCATAACTAAGAAGACTGTTGCTGGGACTGCGACTGACTGAATACAATAGCCAAGAGTGGGAATCCACACGATTTAGCATAGATGGGTGAATGGACTGAAAAACCTGACTGTGTATGGGTAACCAAAGTGAGTAAGGTGGTCAACTGCAATGTCACAATGATAGAGCCATCAAAATGGCCCCCTGAGGTAGTCCCACTGCACAGCGATTCGGCTACTGGCCAAGGAGAGGCTTATTGGGCATAAAACTGTAATAGATAAATATTTTTACCCTAATGCATTCTATGCATTAAGGTATGGGTGCTCAAACGGTGGCCCTCCAACTGTTGTGGAACTACAATTCCCATGAGGCATTGTAAGCCGCTGACAGTTACAAGCATGGCTCCCAAAGGCAGAGCATGCCCATGCATTAAGGGAAAAAAAACCTGCCAGTATCAGCTCCCCCCCACACTTAAATACTTACCTGACTCCTCTGTTGATCCAAGAGCAGGATCACTAGTCTCACGCTCTCTCCTCGCAGGCACAGAGGTAGAAGTGGGAGCCACTGGCTTCTGATGTTGTCAATCAAATTCTGTAAGGAGGGAAGCCGCACTGTGTGGGGAGACACAGCCAGGCTCACAAAGGGGGGAAGCTATACCATGTGGGGAGACACAGCCAGGCTCAGGGGGGGG
>BLSH010238282.1:1780394-1806140 GCA_018402905.1 Glandirana rugosa
GAACTTATGTAGAGTTGGCGGTTTTCTGATGGTTAAGACAAGTTGATCAAAACACTACGTCCGTGGGGACAGTCTTAGTTCCAAGATTTAAACGAAAAGACAAAAGCCGAAGCAAAACTTCTCTGAAAAACGGGTAAAGGAGTTTCATCTTACAGAATGATCAGATTGGGGTTGGGTGAAGTGAACTGGAAGAGATGCGAGGACGTGATGAAACAAGGAAGTCTTCCGTTTAAGACATGTTTCAGGACACATCGACACAAAAGGTACTCAACATGTAACCTAACTAACGACATGGCAGTTTGTAGTAATTTTATGCATTCTGTATTGTAGACAGGAGTTGTCCATGAAAGGTTGGCTATTTCTAGCCCAGCAATCAATCCAATGTACAACTCATGGAAAACACAGCTACACAGGACTTTGTACAGAATTTGCCTTCTGAAGGAACAAAGTAGTGCAGGAGCGTAGAGAAGGTCAAGTGAAGTGGGTTGGGGTTAGACTAGTAAGACATTCTACTTTGAGGAAATGGGCAAAAAGTCTCTTCAAAACGAAGCCGAAAACAGAAAAGCAAATTTAGAACCTTGATTCTGACAGGGGTGCCTGCATCACAAAACTAGTTGAACAGAATTGGTAGTCTTTTGGCGGTTGAGATGTATTCAAGCCATGTATTAAACTGTTCGTCCTGAATTCAGCTCAAATTAGAACTATAAGCAAAACTTTTTTTTTTCCCATTGTGGATAGTGTCCGATTTTTTTTTTACCATCTCTGTCCCATTTCGGAGATTGCCCTTCACTTCCTGTCACATAGCCAAACAGGAAGTGAAAGGAAATCCCTGCAAATTAAAGGGAATCCCTTGGGAATCCCCAGGTCACCAGAACTGGTGTGCCCATTGGAAGATTTCCCATCAATTATTTTTCTGGGGAAAACCCAACATTTGGGATATTCTTTACCGCAAGTAAACAGGACAAATAGAGAGGGGGAATCACCTTAACAGTGGCACAGACAGAAATAAAAAACCTGACAGGGGTTCTAATCCCTCTCCACTCCATGCAAAAGTAAGAAAAAAAAAAGTTTTGCCTTTAGTTATACTTTAATAACAGTTTTCCCACCAGCCAATGTCCCTAACATTCTGAGGGCTCGTTTACACTAGCAGTTGAGGAGCGGTAAAACCCAGGAGTTAAGCTACAATTTTATCCTCACCCAACTGCTACCCCCTTTAGCTGCAGCGGTAAAGGCCGGGGGTTTACATATGCCACAGCTGTGATGTTAATGTTGTAAAGTGCTGCGCAAACTGTCGGTGCTATATAAATCCTGTATAATAATAACAATAATAATAATAATGTCTTGCCTCTTGGGCATGGCAGGAATTATACGCCCTATCGCTATCATCAAGCATGCAAGTGAATGAAGAGGTTCGGCAAGTGGTCCTCAACCACATGCAAAGCACACAGTTGTGGCGCGTTAGTGTGGGATTCAAGGGGTTAAAGCAGGCAGTGAGGGAGGCAATACAATGCCTCCTCACTGCCTATCAAATGCTCTCTGAATTCAAATGTGGATTGCTCTTCTGAGAGCAACTAGCATGGACAAACCCCCAGGCTAAGTTTACAGGTGCACCAGGAACAGACATTTCATCTGCATGTTTAAAGCCTCACGGTATGCTTGCAGGGGCAGTCTTTTCTACCCAGACTGTGGCAGAATTTTAAAAAAAGTAAGACTTTTCAGACCTTTTGTATTGATGCCCCCTGGAATGTATTTAGATAATGTAAACTGAAATCGCAACGAGGCTTTGGTTTCAAATTTTCTGTAGCTTATCCAACAAAACAAAATGCACATTAAACAGCGCAGTATACCCAGCTCCAAGAAATGATCATGTTCGCATGCAGTTGAAGAGGCACTGGCTTCTTCTCAGTAGCAATTGGATTGGCTTTGGGGTAAAACTGACAGCTTGTATTCTCATAAATATTGGATCAACAAAAATGACTATCTGCAATAATAGTCAGCCAGTCAATACAACTGGCGCTCCAGCAATACATCACTCCCAAATACTCATCTAAAATGGTGACCATGGAGAATAACATCACTAATAGGCTGTCAATAAACTGATGACCTCGACAGGAAATGGACAGAGAGTAGAAAGACAAATAGAACAGAAATTGTAGCCACTGTCCCTGAAACATGCAGCAATACAGACTTTCAGGATCCAGCATGTATGTCCCTCAAAGGGTAACACATTGGATTATTTTTACATGCATTAAGAACAGCAAAAAATGACAATATACAACAATTTTGCGTGGAAAGTAAACCTGTCAGAGAAATACAAGCACCCCATCCTCTAAACTCACACTAGAGGCATTGAAATGACATTTCCTCTCCCCTACCTTTCTCTAGTAGCAGAAACTTGGCAGCAGCTATAATGTCACCAGCAGGTGCAGTAAGTAGTTAGCCTTGGCTCACACCTGTGCATGTTGCATGTAGGGCAGTTCATGTATTTCAGTGGGCTGTGTGGGGGGGTTTGGAAAACTGGGCCAAATCAAACCGCAGCACCTTGCTGATGGCGCCACCATGCATCTGCTAAAGTGCAGCGCATTACTATGCATGTCAGGGAAGAACGCGATTTTGCACTTGTTCCCCGACAATGTGTGTGAGATGTGAATATAGCCCAAGACATTGTTCACACAGGCAGCAAAAACAGGAGGTTTGCCCATTTCTTTACCGGTCCCTGACACCTACCAACGCTCTTCAACGCTGTGGTGGTGTACACTCAAAAACGGTAGGATATTCTGTACATAAATTGAGGATCAATTTTTTTTTAACATTTCTTATTAAGCCTGTAATATACCTGTATATACAGCAATCAGCCATAACATTATGACCACCCACCATAACTCTTCAAGGTATGGACTCCCCTAGACCTCTGAAGGAATGCTGTGGTATCTGGCACCAAGCCGTCAGTAGCAGACCCTTTAAGTTCTCTAAGTTGCAAGGTGTAACCCTCATGGATCGAAGAATTGTGAGTCCAAGTCAACACTTCAAACTGGTTGTTGCTCATTGTTGAACATTGTTGAATACCTTCTTCCATCGCTCCGTGGTCCAGTTCTGATGCCCACGTGCCCATTGTAGATGCAGCCCCATACACAAAATGTGATGCCCTGTGTGTTCTGACACCTTTATATCGGAACCAGCATTCACGTTTTCACCACTTTGAGCTAAAGTAGGATCGAGCTATTGGATTAAGCTACACAGGGCAGCCTTCTCTCCCCATGTGCATTAATGAGCCTTGGTCGCTCATGACTAAAGATGGGCTCGGGTGTGTTCGGAACCGAACGTGCCCGAGCCCACCAGGAAGTGAACCCCACGCTGCGCTAATCACAGGCAGCGAGACAGACATTCCCTGATCGCTGCAGCCGCGGATCGGGGAAATGTCTCTCTTCCTGTGATTAGCAATGCGCGGGGTTCACTTCCTGGTGGGCTCAGGCAGGTTTGGTTCCAAACGCACCCGAGCCCATCCTTACTCATGACCCTGTCACTGGTTCACCTTCCTTGGACCACTTTAGGTAGGTCTTGACCACTGCAGGCCAGGAACATCCCACAAGACCTGCAGTTTTGGAGTTGCTCTGACCCAGTTGTCTAACCACTTCAATTTGGTCCTCGTCAAAGTTGCTCAAAATCCTTACCATGTTTTCTCCTTTCAACACATCAACTTCAGTGGACAACATGTTCACGTGCTGTCTAATATATCCCATCTACTTTCAGGCGTCATTGTAATGAGATAATTAATGTTATTCACCCTACCTGTGAGTGGTCATAATGTTATGGCTGATAAGTGCATATACTGTGTACTCTGCTCTATGCTAACCAATCAGAATCACTCTGACTCCACCCGGAAGCTCTAAAGAAAGAAGAGGGAGAACAGCAGGATTTCAAATTCCCTAACCACTGCACTGGCTGTGAGGGCACTGACAGCTCATCGCCCACAGAGGTAAGTACAGCAGGGATTGGGGAGGGGGGATGGGAAGGGTGTATGGTGTTCGTTCACCTTTTAATGAAAATGTGAACTTCCACTTAAAAGCAGTTTGTTCTGCACTCCTGTGATCTGTTTTCAGCAGACAGCGAGCTGAAGCCCACTGTCGGCCGATGTCACAGAGCCAGTCCAGGTTAAGGCAAGTTCGCGACAATGAAGTTGGGATCCGTCCACATGCCTGGTCCGACACCCGGCTCAGCCACTCAGCAAGCTGCTGAAAGCCTGAGCTGTCCACTCCCGTCCCCTCCACAGCCTAGAGCTCCAGTGAGCCTGGGGTGGCAGTGAAAAGAGCTGCTGACTGACAGCAGCTTTCTGCTCAGGGAGCCCTGAGAACCGAGTGATCAACGGTGTTCGATTGCTCGGTTCTCAGTGTTAGAGGTGTCGGTGGACAGATGCATCATCGGACCGAAGCTGCATCCACCTAGAGAAGTACGATTCTTAAAGAAAAACCCCATACATCTCTTTTAAAGTTTGCCTGTATGCCTGCATCAACAACCTCCATGGGAAGTTTTAAAAAAGATTGATCATTATTGCTTCCTTTAAATTTTTTTTAAATAAATCAGAAAAGTGGACAATGGTGATTTTTTTATATTCATCTAGAGTTCTGTTTCCAAAATGTAAAAGAAGAATTATACAGATAAAAAAAAAGAAGATAAGAATGTATTTGCTTCTCAAGATCAGTTACAGCTGAATATATAATAAACAGGATATTTGATAGCCCTTGTCATTTCATGACGTATTACTTACAGTAGGCCCTATGCAAAGAGCCTAGAACAAAACCATTTGTGGTTTGCTGACTTAATGACAGTATCCTTATATAGATTTTACAGCAAAGACCGTCCACGTTTTTATTTCCAAGTTCAGGTTTCTCGGAGATCTCTCCAGAGAATTCTTCACTAAGAATACAAAACTTTGAAATCCTCAAAGGCTTTTTTCTCTGTGCTGTATCCCTTTGTTCTGGTAGTTATAAAAGCTACCGATCTTTTTACAAGAAAGTCTCTTTTAATCGCGAAAAGAGGTAGTGACCTTCACCAAATGTGCGCGGCACCTGCATGAAAATCGTCGACTGAAATATTTCAATGCTACAGAGGTGCTACGAAACTGAGAGAATTTGATTTCTGCTCAAGATCAGTAAGAAAGTTTGCAAAAAAAATGAATAATATGCATTGCTCTAAAATCTTTTATAACGATAAAACTAGGGAGTGAATGTATATAAAAAAGACGTTACATTATTTTCTGTACATAACCATGGCCAACACAAGGGCTCTGTGTTATTCTAAGAACACTTTATGAGCAAACTCAGATGTTTTGAATCCTTTGTTTTACCTACTAACAGCACTCTACAAACTTGTAAATATATAACATAATAAAGATATTTATAAAGCAGGCTGCCTTTCATGTGTTTAACCTTAAAGTGTTACTAAACCCACAACAATAAAATCAGTCCGCATATGCAATAAAGCATGCTTGGTTAATCATCCGCATTGTGGAAAAAGGCTGCTTGATTCTATCTTCCCTGATCTTCCCCTTCTTCCACAGTCCCCAATCCATCTGCTGATAGTAAAGAGCCTTCGGAGTCACTCTGTACATGCTCAGCTGGGTGTATTGCTAGAGAGTTTTTTTTTTTTTTTTGGGAGGGCGCATGTGATCAGCACAGGGCCAATCAGCAACTGTCCAGAGAGGGTCAGGGGTCACGGAGCCTCATAGGACAGTCAGAATAGAATGAAAACTCCTCCTACAAGCTTTAACTAGACACTGATAGAAGTCACATGACTGTTATATACTGCTGATGAGAGGCTGCATCCCCTAAATGTTAACTGCATCTAGCAAATGGATAGGCTGCACCCCCTAAACGTTACCTGCATCTAGTGAATGGATAGGCCGCATCCCCTAAATGTTACCTGCATCTAGTGAATGGATAGGCTTGCACCCCCTAAATGTTACCTGCATCTAGTGAATGGAAAGGCTTGCACCCCCTAAATGTTACCTGCATCTAGTTAATGGATAGGTTGCATCCCCTAAACATTACCTGCATCTAGTAAATGGATAGGCTGCATCCTAAACATTACCTGCATCTAGTGAATGGATATGCTGCATCCCATAAACGTTATCTGCATCTAGTAAATGGAAAGGCTGCATCCCATAAACGTTACCTGCATCTAGTAAATGGAAAGGCTGCATCCCCTAAACATTACCTGCATCTAGTGAATGGATAGGCTGCATCCCCTAAACATTACCTACATCTAGTGAATGGATAGGCTGCATCCCCTAAACATTACCTACATCTAGTGAATGGATAGACTGCATCCCCTAAATGTTACCTGCATCTAGTGAATGGATAGGCTGCATCCCCTAAACATTACCTGCATCTAGTAAATGGATAAGATGCACCCCCTAAACATTACCTACATCTAGTGAATGGATAGACTGCATCCCCTAAATGTTACCTGCATCTAGTAAATGGATAGGCCGCATCCAAAATGTTATCTGCATCTTGTAAATGGATAGGCTGCACCCCGCAAACGTTACCTGCATCTAGTGAATGGATAGGCTGCATTCCCTAAACATTACCTGCATCTAGTAAATGGATAGGCCGCATCCTAAATGTTATCTGTATCTAATAAATGGACAGGCTGCATCCTAAATGTTACCTGCATCTAGTGAATGGATAGGCTGCATCCCATAAACCAGGGATATGCAATTAGCGGACCTCCAGATGTTGCAGAACTACAAATCCCATGAGGCATAGCAAGACTGACAGCCACAAGCATGACACCCAGAGGCAGAGGCATGATGGGACTCGTAGTTTTGCAACAGATGGAGGTCCGCTAATTGCATACCCCTGCCATAAACATTACCTGTATCTAGAAAATGGATATGCTGCATCCCCGAAACAATACCTGCATCTAGTGAATGAATAGGCTGCATCCTAAATGTTACCTGCATCTAGTGAATGAATAGGCTGCATCCCCTAAATGTTATCTGCATCTAGTAAATGGATAGACTGCATTCTTGGTGATGTTACCGGTCTCTGGTGAATGACAGCAAGCTTTCTTAATGATGTGACTGGTCTCTGGTGAATGGATAGGTTGCATTTTCAGTTAAAGCCCAAGATGCACAAAAACACTACACTTGCAGTGCTCCCCTGTACTTCAAGGGCTAAACACTTGTGGTGTCTTAGGTGTAATACTTACCTTACTCCAGGAGGCTTCCTCAATCTATGCAACTGGTCCCCTAAAGCCTCTTCCCTAAGGTGCTCCGGCTGGTATCTGCACAATAACCATCAGCCCTGGTTCACACTGACTGCAGGATTTAAATCGTGCGAGTTCAGCTGAACTGTCAGTCCCAATTTCAGGTGCGATTTCAGAGACATCTGTGTGGGTTGCTGCACAGATGTCAATGGAATTCGCACCTGAAATCGCCAAAAGTAGTACATAAACTACATTTGGAAATCGGTGCGGCACCACAAATGCAGCGTCGCACCAATTTGGATGGTTCCATTGCCGGAAATTCCCGCGATTTGGCATGCAATTTGACATGTCAAATCGCATGCCAAATCTCTGCAATGTGAATGAGGGCTAAAGTACAGTTGAGAGACAATAGCCCTGCATTGCACATGAGGATGGGGAGGGCCTCTCCATAACCCTGAACAGAGGTGAGTGTCAGAACGAGGAGTAAGGTACTTATTTTTTAATTACCAGCGTTGGAATTTACGTCACTGGTCTCTAGTAAACATCAATGTTTATGAATTCTCCGTTGATAAAATGTGGAGGGCAGGTGCACTTTAAGGGTACTGAGCATGAAAAGCACATACTCAAACTACTGAGAGGACTGTTTAACCAAAACCTTTTCCTTAAAGTATTTAACATCCCTTTGAAAATAAATCATGTTCATTTTAAACATTATGACTCTCACTGGGCTGCAGTTTTTGCATACGCACAAGAAACTTTCCAGCTGTCGACAGATTGAATTCTAAAATCATGTGATGATACTTTGTCATCGTCGAACTTACTTTATTTTACCACCACCAGGTCTGTTTTCTATTAACAGCGGATACCGAGGGAAAAACGATGCCAGCAATTATGCCGAAGACGTATGCAAATCACGCTGCTGCAGTAAAATTAGTAAAAATAAACAAGAAAAACAAAAATGAAAGATTTGAAGTCAGCGGGGCACTTCTGGATACGAGTCAGCAACAGAAACTGAATGCTGGCTCCCTGGCGTAGAGCGCTTGGCAATCTTAAGAAACCAGCCTTGCGCCATAAATGTCAAAGCTTCCAACGCAGGAAGAAAAAGGGACTGGTGCTTATCATGTGAGTTTCCACATTTTCTACACAGAAGCAAATGAGAAGAATGGAAAAGTCAGATTCACGTTTTAATTATTTAAAACTGAACTCCTGTTACACAATTAAAGTCAGTCTGATGAGAGAATTTAAACGCTTTTTTCCTTACACAATTTTTTTTTTCCCCGTGAAAATAATAGTTCAGATTGATGTCACCACAGACTGCTTCAGGTCCGAAGAAGGGGCCACTGCGCACTGCTATATTACCCCCTACTCATTATAATGAGCGGTCAGTGCAATTGGTCACCACATGCAGCCCACTACGGTCAATTGTACTGTAATTGGGCACACCGGGAAATCTCTACAAAATGGTCACCAACTGATTCCTTCTCTCCTCAGAAAATAAAAACAAATCCCGTTGTTGCATTTGTGCATCCAAAAAAAGTCTTATTGGTGAGATATATGACAGTGAGGCTGGCATTACTCTCACTGTCCATTATACTGTGTGATCTGTCTGTGGACATTTGTTAAAAAGGAACTCCAGGATATAATTCACCCCAAAATAGCATCACATACATTACGTACAGTAGGATTGAGCTAATTAGTTATAATACAGACACATCTTTTAACCACTTCATCCCTAGAAGGATTTCCTCCTTTAGGACCAGAGCACTTTTTGCAATTCGGCACTGCGTCACTTTAACTGACAATTGCGCGGTCGTGCGACGTTGTACCCAAACAAAATTGACGTTCTTTTTTTTCCACAAATTTGGTGGTATTTGATCCCCTCTGCGGTTTTTATTTTTTGCACTATAAACAAAAAAAGAGCGACAACTTTGCAAAAAAAAAAAAAAGAAAACACAATATTTCTTACTTTTTTGCTAAAATACAAAGCCAGGAAAAAATATAAAAAAAAACAAAATTTATTCATCAGTTTTGGCCGATTTATATTCTTCCTCATATTTTTAGTAAAAAATGTATGGAGTTTTTATTTTTATTTTTTTTTTACTAGTAATGGCCGCAATCTGTGATTTTTAGCGGGACTGTGACATTGTGGCGAACATATTGGACAATTTTGACACTTTTTTGGGACCATTGGCATTTATACAGTGATCAAAGCTATGAAAATGTACCGATTACTGTGTAAATTTCACTGGCAGGGAAGGGGTTAACACTAGGGAGCTTTCTAGGGGTTAACTGTGTTCCCTGGGATGTGTTACTAACTGTTTGGGGGCTGAACTGAGCCTACAATCACATCCCTTCTCCCCTGTCAGAACAGAGATCTGTTGTTTACATACACAGACCTCCGTTCTGTCACTGCGGGGGAGCGATCACAGATAGCCAGCAGACATCGAGTCCACCCTACCGGCTCCCTGGCTCCCCTGTAACACAGTGAGCGCGCCTCCGGTGGCGTGCGCGCGCTCACGACCCGAGATCTTGGTTTGCGACATGGAGCTAAATCGCCGCTGGCAAGCCACAGCGGGCGGGTGGTCGGCAACTGGTTAGCGTACAAATAACTGGTAAAGATGTGTGATGTCACCCCTCCAATTTAGAAAAAGTAGCAATGGGCAGACATGCCAAGGAGGTATCAGATGTGGGACATGTCACACCCACCTCTATCCTCCCATGCTCGCCTCCAGGACTTCTCCAGAGCCTCTCCCATCCTCTGGAACTCCTTGGAACAGTATATCTAGTCAGCCCCTACCCTGTTTGCCTTTAGGCAATCCATGAAAACTCACCTATTGAGGGAAGCATACCCCACCTCTACCTAAGAACTATACCCAAGTCCCCTCCATCAGATCAGCCACTGCAGCTATTTTGTACTACCTCCCCCTTTAGATTGTAAGCTCTGTGAGCAGGGCCCTTCTGTATAGAACTGTATTGTAATTGTACTGTCCCCCTCTACATTTTAAAGCACTGCATAAACTGTTGGCACTATATAAATCCTGTATAGTAATGTGTAGCACTGGTATGAGAAACAACTGTTCCCATCATGCAATGAGAATTGTATTGACTGGGTGTTCATGTGAGTGGCTTTGAGAGATGCTAGGAGTAAGGCTGTAATACCAGAAACATGTCAGCATTGATCCTGTGTATATGATGTAGCCAAATAAAATATAATACTAAAGAGTTATCGAGTTGCCGGTTAAATTTCTGCTTTGAATGTTCAAACAGAGTGGGGATCCCCCAGCCTGAGCACTGAAACTCCGTAAGTATTTCTCAATTGTGCGTTTGAGCTTAGGCATCTTCTGCTTGTAGTCCTGATTGTAAGCCTGGGACAGTGTTCGCCACACATAAACATGTCTGGTGGTGGTGTGAAGCTTGATTCATGTTACAGTCTTCTATTGATTTATAGCCATATGGGCGCTGCATCACTCTCTCCTCTTCTGAGCATTAATATCGATTACTAGTGGTTTGGCAATCGCAGCTCATCTGCGTATGTTTTTCTTATGGAGTTCAAAAGAATGGGGGGGGGGGGGAATAGCCTCTTTTAAGGCCCCCCTTTCCCTCATGGGATGTTGACAGTAGGAGTTTCAAGCCCCCATTGATTCATTTCTGTGAAAGGTTAGCTCTTGTTGTATGCCGCTCAGGCTCGATGAGCGGGGAATATACAAACAGGTGCCTCCATATCTGCTACTAGGAGTGCCAGCAGGGGATGGAGCCCATCCTGGCTCCTATAATAGCTCAAAGGGAAGAGGTGGTGTCCCCTGGTGCCGCACATCCAAGAGATTAATTTCAATGGGTTTAATGATAGGTCAAAAAAAGGTCAGCTGATTGGGAATGTTCTGGGGGTCCTCTAGGATAGGTCATTTAAGGTCATCTGACTCCCCAAAACATTCTAGGAAATTCCCAGGACCCCCTATTTAAGCAAGAGGCTGATGGGGGTCTTTGCCAGTCGCCAGAGGGATATTTGTGGAGTGTCTCACTGATTTAGGCTCATTTTGTTTACTGTTTTAAAGCAACTATTGATGAAAGGGTTATGGTGAATTGTTAATTGTTGATATTTGTGAAAAATCGATAAACAAGGCCACGATTGTTATTAGTTCAGTTTAATGTGTCTGGTTTGGTTTGTATGTTTGGGGTTTATGCCACTTACCATCCCATGTTACATCACTGTCACACCAGAAAATCATGTAGTGTTTCCATATTTTTGTCCAACCCCTGTATGTGTCTGAGGTCCTGCAGGATTTAGGGGCGGCAAGGGGGCATGAAGCAAGGAAGTCAGCTTCCTCTATGCATAGGAATTCAGATATAGCAGCTCCACATTGATTTACATAAAGAAAAGCATGGGGTATGAGGAGGAAAAGAGTAACACCAATATAGGTGCTGTGCCATATGGCGTATAGCTATAACAAGATGAATAGGGTCATCCCAAAACAATGCTTTTTTTTTACTCTGATAATGCAGTGGATATTTCTGCCTCCAAAACTGAAACTTAGGAAGCGATTCTATGAATCGGGTGCCAGTTGTGTAGCAGACAGAAGACAAAGCAATATGGCTGACCAAAGGACGAATTATGCACTACATCTGTTACAGTCAGAAAACCTTTCACAATTAAGCAAGATCCAAGCAGAAGGTATTTTTTTTTTAAAATACGGTTTAGAGAAAAATAATGTGAAATGCTATGGGATATCCCTTCGACATATTTGAATGCAATCTGTGTAATGACAGAGCTATAAACACACATCCAACGTGATAAAATATGATGCATTTAGTCAGGTTTGTTGGTAAACAACACCACAGCAAAGAACAACACTACCACACGGCACTGACAGAACAATGAGGACCTCCTCCCCCGCTACTCATGGGTCCAAAATACAAACGCAATGGCTGTAAAACAGGAAGCCCACAAATTATAAAGTTTACCAACCCTTGCAGTGGCTGTGGAGAGCAGACAGTGGTATATTTTTACATATAGTTCCATTGGTCCAGCTTGGATCAATGTGGCTATGTACATACCATACCTGGCCGATGGCCCTGGAAGCTGGAAATCACTGAAGTAGGCCCCACTACTTCAGTGATCTCCACTTTCTTCCGGGTCCCATGCTAAGCGGCTGCCCTGTTATATTGTGAGTGGGTGATCTATGTACATTGCAAGGATTTTACCAAACGTTGTTGCAGATTCCTACCTTTTATTATGCTGAAGAAATCCCTGTGCATTTTTCTGTGTCCATAAATAGCAGTGGTTTCATAATTATCAATCAGCTGCAGCACCTGCAGGGCTCTAATGAGGAAAGTGTCAGACTGCATTCACACAGGGGCGACCAGACTTCAGCGTGACTTTGCTAGGCGATTTCAGCACAACTTTCTGCGCGACTTCAGGCAACTTCAGGCGACTTCAGGCGACTTACAACACTACTTATGCAAGGCAACTTTGCCCGTGGCCAATCAGAGAAGGGAGGGAGGGGGCTGCCCCAAATAAATTCTATTATTTTACACTACAAAGTCGCTTGTATTTAGATGGGGATCCAACTTGGAGGCGACTTCTATTGAATCATGTGGGCACAAGTTGGATAGAAGTTGCCTCCAAGTAGTACAGGAATCTTTTCTGAAGTCGCCTTGAAGTCGGAGCGACTTCAGTAGTGTATATTGAGGTGGCTCCCATTCACTTCAATGGGATTTCAGATGTCAAGTGACTTGAGACAACTCAAGTCGGATCGCAAGTCGCCCCTGTGTGAATGCAGCCTCAGGGTCTGCATTCCTTTAGACATGATTTCCTATTGGCAGTATCTCACCAAAAATGACAATTTGTTGCAGGGGATGTCTGAAATCTGACTTGTATCTTAGTTCAGACTTCTGGGAAAATCAGTCACCAATCACACAAGCAGGAAATTTTGTATGTGGGGGGAGGTTCTGTACACATTCTGCATACACAACACCTCCAGGTAGCCATGTTGCATTTTGCAGAAAATTACAGAGCTGCAGATTGACAGGAAAGGTAATTTTTAATAACATTCAATTACAATATGACTTGAGTCACAATTGTAAACGCTATATTATTTTTTGGGCAATTTTTTTTGCCACGAAAGTGGAGTTACCCTTTAAGGCAGGCCATTCATTATGAATGGGCTGCCACAGCACCATAATAGATGGAAAACCTGCATTACCTTTTTTTTTTTACAAGATTAAGCATACCACAATGCGTGGTATATACACTGTGCACTGCAGGACGTTGTGTTCTAGTGTACAATGGCACACATACAGCAGATGTGCTGCCATTTATTTTTGTGTGTTAGCAAGTGCTGCCACAGTGCAAAAATGTGAATGGGTCCTAAAGGTCTAATGTAACAATCTGATTGGGTAGAAGAGGCTCTCAAACTAGACTGTTAATTGGGCAAGATGTAGTTACAAGCTGGGCAGAAGCAGGCTTCTAGAGGGGTTCACATAGAGCAGGGGTGTCAAACTCAATTTAATTGTGGGCCATTTGGCCATCAACATTATGTTTGCCCTCACATAGCATGTTGTATCTGTAAGACTAGATGTCAAGAGCCCCCCCACCATCAGAATTCAAGAGTTCCCCACCCTCCCTTACATCACAGTGCATCCCCTTAACTTGTTCTGCTGTTGGGAAGAACTGGGAAGTAGAAAGTGCAGGGTCTGGAGGAGGACCAGAGGAGGACTAGAGTCTACTGAATCCTGAGAACAGGGAAGAGGAGACGAGGGGGTGCTGTGGCTGCACAGAGAGGTGCAAAATCTGGGAGAGGAGTTCTGTCTACCTCTCTGCTGCCAACTGCTAAAACAAGGTGGGGCGGAGACAAGGGGGGGATCCACAGCTGCAGGAGAGGTGCAAGGGCAACATGAAATGGCCTGGCGGGCCGCAGGCCTTGTGTTTGACAAATGTGACAGAGACAGAAGTTTTATGAAGTGTACTTTCATGCACCAATGAAAAGGGACACAATAAGAATTTTGGCAGTACTGGCATGCCCAGCAATTATTATCTCATAAGGCTACATTCATTAAAGTCATATAACAATCCATATTTTCAGCACTAAGAGTAGTGCAGAACTGAAAGCAATGTTATTGCTAATTAGAACGGTTATGGCAAAAAAATGCATGCATTATAGAACTGAACCATTAAATGGAGTATAACTGGAGACTTTCTGTAACCTCTAAGCAAGATAATTTCCAGTCTGATTTGTTCTCAGATTTACAAAAATAAATAAATACAGTCAATCCATAAATCACATTTCTTGTTTAGCACCTGCCCAGTCTGTTCCCCCATCAGATGGATTCGTTACAATGGTCTTACATGCTGCTAAGACCCAGACTTGATTAAGAAAAGCTTCTTTGGTTGTCTCTTTGGCAGCAGTTATATGGGAAATAAGTTAACCTCCGAGAACGGCTTTGGCCATTTCCCAAAATACCACTGGGCTATTTGTATGATGTCTATTATCTTTGGAGTAATTGAGCCGCTGGCAACAGAGATCAAAAATGTGTATGCTTTGGAAGGTAAGAGAATCTCTGCAATGTATTAGTATCCTTCAGGGGCAGATGGAAAGTTGGTTACTTATGGGGGGAATGACCTGGAAATAGCCATTTCTTTATAACTTAGTTACAGCTCTGTATGGCATCATGGGAGATAATGAAGCTATACAAGTTATAATATATAGATATATAAATAATAAAAATAATAGTAGTGTGTGTGCCCAAAATGGAAGGAAATTAAAATCGGTAGAAATTTTCTCTTTCCTCTGCAGAAATCTAGTGAGGTTTTATGTTGTATTACTTTATACCTGGCATTGGGTATAGATTGCTTGTTATCAGAGTTTTGTCCATATGCTATGTTCATATCCCAGCCAAGAAATGTTATGTTTATAGTTGTAATCTAAACCTGCTTGTTACAAGGGGGGCATACACACCCCTATGACTGTAAACCATGCCACCAATTTTTAAAGGATCACTCACAACAATCTGGGGGTTTCAGAATTCCCAGAGAGGGGTAATAAGTGCCCTTGGAAGAGTTGTTCAGTATCACATAATTTTAGCAAGTGTGTTCTGCTGTCATTGGGTGAGAAGTAAAGCACTAATTGCTCCCAGTTTAAAGTGGCTGTAAAGGCTGAAGGTTTTCTTTACCTTCATGAAATCTGTGAGCTGCTCCCCCAACAGCCCCCCTAATACTCACCTGAGCCCCCTTTCGATCCAGTGATGTGCACAAGAGACTCGGCTGTCCCAGGACTCCCTCTCCTCATTGGCTGAGGCATAGGTTCCCACTGTTGTAAATTACAGCCAGTGAGCCAATGAGGAGAGAGCGGGGGAGGCAAGGCCAAGGCCGCGGCTCTGTGTGTCTTTTGGATGCATAGAGCAGTGGCTCAGGAATGAGCATGCATCGGTGCCCCCAGGGAAAGAGGCTTTCTCTGGGGGCACTGCTTGAGTGGGGGGTGTCAGGAACGCTGGCGTGGGACACAAATAGAAGAAGAGGATCGGGGCTGCTCTGTGCAAAACCACTGCACAGAGTAAGTAAGTATAATATGTTTGTTATTTTTTAAAACAAGAATCCCAAGCTTTAATATTACTTTAAAGTGTTACTAAACCCACAACAGTAAAATCAGTCAGTATATGCAGTAAAGCATGCTGGTTATACTCACTGTGGAACCTAAGGGGTTAATCCTTTGCATTTTGTGAAAAGGCTGTCTCCTCTGATCCTTCCCTTCTTCCACTGTCCCCAATCCATCTGCTGATAAAACAGAGGCCAGGGGACAAGCTGCACATGCTCAGTTTGGTGTGCATTGCTAGAGTTTTTTTTTTTTCTTCTTGGGAGGGTGGAAGTGATCAGCATAGGGCCAATCAGCACTGTCCAGACAGAAGGTCAGGGGCACTGCATCCTCATAGGATAATCATTGGAGCATGAAACTTTTCCTACTAGCTTTAACCAGACACTGATAGAAGTCAAAATACCGTTATATACTGCTGATGAGAAAAGGTATTTAGCAGTTTATATTTACTAAAACGATTGCACTTCCATTTTCTATGTACTGTGGGAGACCAGATATAGTGAATGCAGGGTCATGGGTTTACAAACACTAAGTAATACATTCTAAGCAAACTGGTATGCATTTCCCAGCCAAGTGGGAAAACACACATTAAGTAGTATTCACCGCTGCTGGCTCCAGGTCACTCAGTGCGGCTTCCCCAAACTTCCTGTTGGGGAGCACATGAACTATCAGGTTGCAAGGGACAGCATTGGCACCAGCAACAGTATGTCTACTAGCGAGGAGGAGGAGGAGCAGGGAGTGGCTTGCCATCCAAGACATTGTGCCTGTGTGTTCTGTAGCACACAGCTCCCGGGCCGGGAGCACATCCCTGGCAAGGTAGCTTTACAAGACCCCACAAGGCAAAGAAGCTACCCTATACCTGGAAAGTAGGATCGGCAAACAGGGGCCAGCTAAGGTTTAAAATAAGAAGATGGTGCAGAAAACGCAAGTGTTTATTTAAGCTGCTAAAATTGCAACTTGATATAGAGTTAAAATATCACTTTAAGGAAGATATGGACAACTTGTTCCGCGTTGGCTAGCTTCTCATCATCCATAGCTACCTGAATTATGAATTAGGATTATGTAAAGATACAGTGGCCTCATGCCCCTCTGCAAGCACATGAAAGTCACACATACCCCTCCCTCTTTCCCAGTTAGTTTGGGTGACTGAATGTGTGAATATTGCCAAATATTGTAGAAAAGGCCTGGCAGATAGACACAAGATCTAATGAATAGCGTGCTTAGAATTAATTCCCTTGTTCCCTATGGCAACCAGCTACTGTCCTTTCTGCAATGCAGAGTTGAAAGTTAAAGAGTATGTAAACCCAACATTTCATATTCCTGATATGTGCCTGCTGTACCATGTACTTGTATGAAAAAGTATCCTGTTCTCTTTGTATTGCTTGCTTTGTGTGAAATCCCTGGTGTTCCTGCCAGTCCCTCTGCTTTCCTATTAAAAACTGACCACACTAAGCAGGAGAGCACACCGTGGTCAGTTCTCTAGCTATGCTGGGAACTAAGCCTGCTCTCCTCCAATGATACTTGTCCTAAGGATGAGCGTGTTCGCAACTGCACGTGCCCGAGCCTGCCAGAAAGTTTACACTGCGCAGCGCTAATCCCAGGCAGTGAGACATTTTCCATGCACGGCTGCCTGTGATTAGCGCTGCACAGTGTAAACTTTCTGGCGGGCTCGGGCACGTGCAGTTGCAAACATGCTCAAGCTCATCCCTAGTCCAGACACACACACAGCCTCTTGCTGGGAAAATCAGTGAGCTACAGTTTCTCCTTCCCCAGCTCTTATGCAGCTGAGAACAGAGGGAATGTGATCACTTTAAAAAAAAAAAAAAAAAAAGAAGTTTTTATAATTTTTTTTTCATCTCTATACACAAATGTTTTGCCTTTCATTTCTATTTTCAACTGAATGGGTTGTTTTACAAGGTGAGGGTTTCTGAGTGGTTACTGCAGCAAACTAAAAATGCACATGACAGCACGCATTTCCTAGATGAGATATACAGTATCTCACAAAGGTCCCATACATGCACACAAAGGTACCGCATGCGCCATGAGATCCCGGCAAAGGGCCGGCACATAGCGCTGGTCCTTGCTGGAAACCTTGCCGGAAAGACAGGCTCCAGCGCACACGCGCGGGAGTGAGTCTCGCGTCTTCGGCCACTCACAGCGCCGCAGCCGCATACCCTGGAGGATCCCCCGAGGGAAAATGTCAGCTCCCTCTATGGGGACTGGGCACACCCGTCAGACCTTCGTTCTGAGGTATTTCATAATGAGCTAGTATGCCGTGCATACTAGCTCATTATGCCTTTCCCTTACAGTTTTTTTTTTTTTTTTATGGTATACAACCGCTTTAATGGCTATGTGTTGAATTATTTTGAGGGGACAGCAAATTTACACTGTTATATTATACAAACTGTACACTCACTTCTTTACATTGTAGCAAAATGTCATTTCTTCAGTGTTGTCACATGAAAAGATAGAATAAACTATTTACAAAAATGTGAGGGGTGTACTCACTTTTGTGAGACACTGTATAATGAACTCCTGTCCTGTAGTCTCTACACTCTCAGGACAGCAGTTTGGCACAAGTAGCAGAGTCTGTACCGGCTTTCAGGTGCCAGCTTCTGACGGCCAGCTTTACTAAACATACCTCAGCCTGTTCTCAGAAGCAAAGATCTAGCACTTGCTAAGAGTGATGAAGCATGCCTATCACTTCCCTGTGATTTTTTCTGAACACACAACTGGATTAAAGTGTGTGTTTTGGTTTGGCCGCAGATCTGCTTTAAATGCTCTCTGACCTCTGGGTGAAGGTGCAATGCCCCACCCCCCAAAAAAAAACTACTTAAAAGTCTAATTTATTAATTTCTTTTATTCCTATTTATATCTGAAAACCAGTCACATCAATGAAAGAGAACAGTGTAAGTTTATTTTATTTTTATTTTAAGGCCTCAATCACATGGCTGTATTGATTTATGCAGGACCTTGCTGACAGCAGAATCCTATGTAAAGTGTTGTATGCATGTAACGTTTCCACTATGTTCACATATGTACAGCCTACAGCATAAATGGACCCTATTTGGCTGCCAATGCTGCTCAGGCAACATGTAACCAGCGGCACCACAATCCCAGATTACATACTATTGATGCTTACATGTCTGCCTTGAATTCATGCAGCGCCACTTGCCCAGAATGACCTTGACTGATTCTGAAAGACTGAAGGCTGAGGTCATTTTGCACGTGTGCCACCGCTACATGAACGACTTATTCAGAGCCGACATGTAAACATCAACAGTGTATAATTCAGTGGCAGGGGCGCTTACTGCAATTTTTTTTAAATTTCAATATGTTTATTAATTTTTCCAGTTACAAACAGTTACAAAAATCTAAGATAACGCCAGCCCTCTGCTGCGCTTTTTTTTAAAAGTACATGTCGGCTCTGAGTAGCACCAGTGGCAGCCCATCGGGTCTATGTATGCTGTACAGTGTACAAATATAAACATTCATGCTAATGGTTACATGCGTACAGTGTACAATATGGACTTGGAGTCAGCTTTGTTCTATTATTTATTTATTTTTTTTACGCTGCCAAGCATAGCTGTGTGAATGGGACCCATTGCCTTCTATACTGTTGCATACAGATGTATAAAACTATGCGCTGTAAACATCTGTGTGTTTTGTCAAGGGATGTGCTGGAGAGAATCCAGAGAAGGGCAACTAAATTAATATGGGGACTGAAGGACTTCAATTATGAAAAACGACTACAAGCGCTAAATGTATTCTCCCTGCAGAAGAGAGGCTTGAGAGGAGATATTATAGTGTTATACAAATATTTAAATGGGGATCCCAGCGTAGGTAGGAAACTATTCAGTCCCAGGGAGTGTAAGAGGGCATGGGGCCACACAATGAGACTGGAACAGAAGCGGTTTAACCTTAAGGCCCCTTTCACACAATTGGCCCAATCTAATCCGCCTGTCCGTTTTCCAGGCGGATCTGAGTGGGCCACCCACTGACTTCTATGGGCAGGCGGGTGTCAGCGGATATGTGTTATGTGTCCGCTGACACCCACCTGCCATCTGATCCGGCAAGATCCGCTGAAAACAGACGGATGGCGATACGTTCACCACCCGTCCAGCAGATCAGATTGGATCTGATGAAAACAGTCAGGCCGTCCTTTTTCATCCGATCTCCCCATAGAGGAGAGCAGGGCTCTGACAGGTCCGTCTCAGCACAGTGAGCAGAGAAGGACCTGTCATCTGCCTGCTCAGCGGGGATCAATGGATCGATCTCCCACTGAGCTAGTGGAGTTCGCCCAATGGATCGGCCCCATGAGAAAGGAGCCTTAAGCTTAGCTGCGTAGGTGATTTTTCACTGTCAGGGTAGTAAGGATATGGAACTCTCTTCCACAATCGGTGGTGTCAGCAGGAAGAATCAATCGTTTTAAAAGACTCTTGGACGGGCATCTTAGCGAAAAATTATACGGGGATATGGGACAGGTTGAAATGGATGGACTGTTGTCTTTATTCAACCTTACCTATTATGTAACAACCATGTGAATAAGCCATTAGACTTTAATGTAGGAAGGTCCTTGTTCTAAAATCTGAGGATTTATCCAGTTCACGCTGGCTAAAAAAGGAATTCATCAGTGATGTCCTCACAAGATCCTAAAGACTTCCAGCAGGAATACTTGATAAGGAGTGGCCATCTTCTGAGGGTGATCCCGGCAGCAGTATTTCCCAACTTTTTTTTTTCTTTTTTTTTAAAATGAAATTATTATATGAAAAAAAAAACACTAACAGCAGTAGCTGCTCAGCTGTCAGCATATGCTTTTTGCCCTATGGTGGCTCACACAAGCTCAAATTGGAACCCTCTGGAATCAGTAACTTTGCAAAGGTATTGTCTATGTTGCCACAGGCCTCTCCCTACTCCCCATGTGGCAATGTCCTGACCTTCTTTCAGGTCGATCAAGCAGCGAGCATTGTATTTTTGATTGAGGGCACTGGGAGAAACAAAAGCAATGAAGGCTCTGTGCAGCTCTCAAATGAGAAATTCTGTAACAAGAGAAACTGTGGTCAGTTGGGTAGTTCTATTTTCCCCACAGGTTTGCATTAAGTGGATACAAAAGAATACAAATTCTCTTTAGGAACAACAAAAACAGACAACATCCATCCACGCAGGCTAACACTAATAGTAATTGTACCTTTTCTCCATCGTCACATTCCTCTGGATCAAGCAAGGGCCAAGAGATGTGTGGGAGAGTGTGACACACATTTCCTGCACTCTATTCTGTCTGCCTGCACTGAAAATTGACAAGTCAGCCAGCCGGGCTGTGTGACAGGGAGCCACGAGTTGTTTTTCTTGGCCACCGCACACAAAAAACGATAAGCGTGGCTCAGGATACACATCCACATGCCCAGACTTCCCCTCTCTACAAAGAGGGGGGGGGGGTTAAGTTCTGGTACCTGCTCAGCTCCCAGCAGCAGCTAAAATTAACACAAGACACTGATCTAACTTTGCTAATCCCAGATGATTTGTGTAGGTTTGGGGGAGAAAAAAAAAAAACTCACCCATTAGTCAACAGCATTTGTTTTACATTATTTAAACATGCTAAAGACAAATAACAGGAGGAGGACAATAATGACTATTATATTCTACTGTCTCTTGCAAGGATGTGTGGTGAGGTCAGCGGCTGGTGAGGCAAGTTACATATTCAATTCTCAGTACGCAAATACCGCATGACATAAAAAGTTGCAATGACCACCAGTTTATTCCCTAGGGTGTCTGCTAAAAAAATAAATATAATAATAAATAATGTTTGGGGGTTCCAAGTCATTTTCTAGCAAAAGAAATGATGATTTTTACATGTAGGAGAGAAGTGTCACAATTGGCCTGGGTGACAAGTGGTTAATTACCATAAGTAAGTAATATACAAATTATTATATATTGTTTTTCAGCTAATTTACTATATTTTCAAAAACTGTACTCAAGTAGGTGGCTTAACGAACAAATTACGGAGGTTTGACAATTTCACAGTAAATAGATAAATAATAAATTATCTTATAACATATAGCATAATAATATATTATTATTTAGCTTGATTAAAGTAACTTTTCAACAGCAACAGATTCTCCCTCTTAACTGTGTGAGAAAAATATGGGATTATGGGTAAATCTTATACACTTAAACCCATGTTTTTTCCTTGTAGTTGAGAGGGCTGGGTTGGAAGGGAGCATTTGTCTTTTCGACACATGCCTCCTTCTATAACACTGCAGTGAGAGGACAGCCTCCACTGCAGCATTTTTATTGGATGCCTTGGCCCAATGGTGCTTTAGAATTGTTACAAGGCTCCAAGCTGTCCATTGAGCTCAG
This sequence comes from Glandirana rugosa, assembly GCA_018402905.1. NCBI lineage: Eukaryota > Metazoa > Chordata > Amphibia > Anura > Ranidae > Glandirana > Glandirana rugosa. The sequence goes on from BLSH010238282.1 coordinate 1,802,546, forward strand.
TGCCTCTGACAAGAAGTCAGTGGCACTGTGAGCTCATCCGTTCAGTCTGCTGCAAACAGTGCGTGCCAGCTTGTATTTAACCACTTGCCGACCGCCAACCGCAGGTTGACGGCGGCAAAGTGGCTCGTTTAACGCGCACTGTGAGCGCGCGCGCCCCGCCGGAGGCGCGCACGCACGCTCACTGTGTTCGGGGAGGGCCAGGGAGCGGGTGCGGCGGCTTCGATTGCCGCCGGCTACCCGCGGTGGCCCCCCCCCCGGAGCGAAGGAACGGAGGTCTGTGTAAGTAAACACGGACCTCCGTTCTGTGTGAGGGGGGGGGAAGGGCTGTGATCACAGCCTTCCTGTATACGGAGGCTGTGACCACTTCCCTTCCCCAGCTAGGGCAGTCCCCCCCACAGTTAGAACACGCCCAGGGAACATAGTTAACCCTTAGAGCGCCCCCTGCAGGTTAACCCCTTCACTGCCAATGGCATTTACACAGTAATCAGTGCATTTTTTTAGCACTGATCGCTGTATAAATGCCAATGGTCCCAAAAAAGTGTCAAAATGGTCCGACATGGCCGCTGGAATATCGCAGTACCGCTAAAAATCGCAGATCGCCGCCATTACTAGTAAAAATAATAAATAAAAACCCCAGAAATGAATTCTCATCCTCCGTAAACGCGACCACTTTTGCGCAAACCAATCAATAAACGCTGATTGCGATTTTTTTATCGCAAATATGAGGAAGAATATAAATCGACCAAAAACGGTGAAAAAAAATGTTTATATTTTTTTTTTTGGATTTGTATTTTAGCAAAACGTAAGAAATTTGGGGTTTTTTGCAAAATTGTCGCTCTTCTTTTGTTTATAGCGGCGATCAGAAATGACGCAGAGGGGATCAAATACCACCAAAAGAAAGCTCTATTTGTGGTATTTGATCGACGCAAATTTCGTTTGGTTACAACGTCGCACGACCGCGCAATTTTCAGTTAAAGCGACGCAGTGCCGAATCGCAAAAAGGGCTCCGGTCCTAAAGCTGGAAATCCTTCCGGGGCTGAAGTGGTTAAACTGCCCACTCTGTATGTAGCTTCTGACAGGCTGCGCAAGGAGCCCTGTATATCCGGAACCATAGATTATATGAGCCCCAAATTCTGACCAGTGGTCGAGTAGGCTACCTACCCTCCAAATTTGGGGTTCCTGTGACCCCAGGACGCCAGGCTATGACCCTCGAAGAATAAGAACTACTGGAGGTGTCAGAGGTTAGAGTCCTCATTTACACAGATTTTTTTTTCTCCTCTCCTGGACACCATTGCTGCAGGGGAGGAAAACGCAGCTTTAAAAAAAACACACCTAAAAACGCATTTTGTATGTGCGTTAATGCGTGTTTGGAGTTCATTTGTTTTATTCTAGTGCAAGTGACCGGGGGGGGTTCTGCCTCTAGACACCTGTGTGTGCATGGACATACAGGCTAATGTAGAGGGGCATTTAGAGGCAGAAAAAAAAACTCAGACACCTGTAAGAGAGGAGATTTTGACGTCCTGTGTTCATGAGACCTTAAAAAAATGAATTCACAGCAGATTGATTTTAGCATAAAGTGTAGATAAATCCTTAACTTTCTGACGTAAACACTTAGAGCCGGTTCACACTGCCGCGGACTTGTCGGGCAACTTGAGTCATGGTGAGCTGTGGGGGCACCCAACAGAAGGGAGGGGCCAGGAGTGCCAAAGAGGGACCGGAGAAGAGGAGGATCTGGGCTGCTCTGTTCAAAACCACAGCATAGAGCAGGTAAGTATAACGTGTTTGTTATTTTTAACTAAACGAAAACGAGAGACTTTAGTATCACTTTAATGCCCCACTCCAGGAAAAAACTATAGTTTCCCCAGACCCTCTCCCCTCTATGTTCTCTCTGTACCTGCGTGGGTTTCCTCCAGGTACTCTGATTTCCTCCCACACTCCAAACACACACTGGTGGGTTTACTGGTTTCTGTCTAAATTGGCTGTAGTACATGTATGTATATATGAATGTGAGTTAGGGACCTTAGATTGTAAGTTACGTCAGGGTAGGGACTGATGTGAATGTACAATACATACAGTATCTCACAAAAGTGAATACACCCCTCACATTTTTGTAAATATTTTATTCTATCTTTTCATGTGACAACACTGAAGAAATTATACTTTGCTACAATGTAAAGTAGTGAGTGTACAGCTTGTATAACAGTGTAAATTTGCTGTCCTCTCAAAATAACTCAACACACAGCCATTAATGTCTAAACCGCTGGCAAAAAAAAGCGAGTACACCCCTAAGTGAAAATGTCCAAATTGGGTTAATTAGGCATTTTCCCTCCTCTGTGTCATGTGACTCATTAGTGTTGCAAGGTCTCAGGTGTGAATTGGGTGCAGGTGTGTTAAATTTGGTGTTATCGCTCTCACTCTCTCATACTGGTCACTGGAAGATCAACATGGCACCTCATTGCAAAAAACTCTGAGGATCTGAAAAAAAGAATTGTTGCTCTACAAAAAAAGATGGCCTAGGGCTGCTATAAGAAGATTGCCAAGATACTGAAACCGAGTTGCAGCACGGTGGCCAAGACCATATAGTGGTTTAACAGGACAGGTTCCACTCAGAACAGGCCTTGCCGTGGTCGAACAAAGAAGTTGAGTGCACATGCTCAGTGTCATATCCAGAGACTGTATTTGGGAAATAGACGTATGAGTGCTGCCAGCATTGCTGCAGAGGTTTGAGGGGAGGGGGTAAGCTTGTCAGTGCTCAGACCATACGCCGCACACTGCATCAAATTGGTCTGCATGGCTGTCATCCCAGAAGGAAGCCTCTTCTAAAGATGATGCACAAGAAAGCCTGCAAACAGTTTACTATAGACAAGCAGACTAAGGACATGGATTACTGGAACCATGTCCTGTGGTCTGATGAGACCAAGATAAACGTATTTGGTTCAGATGGTGTCAAGCATGTGTGGCAGCAACCAAATGAGGAGTACAAAGACAAGTGTGTCTTGCCTACAGTCAAGAATGGTGGTGGGAATGTCATGGTCTGGGGCTGCATGAGTGCTGTCGGCACTGGGGAGCTACAGTTCATTGAAGAAACCATGAATGCCAACATGTACTGTGACATACTGAAGCAGAGCATGATCTCCTCCCTTCAGAGACTGGGCCGAAGGGCAGTATTCCAACATGATAACGACCTCCAAGATGACCACTGCCTTGCTTAAGAAGCTGAGGGTAAAGGTGATGGACTGGCCAAGCATGTTTCTAGACCTAAACCCTATTGAGCATCTGTGGGGCATCCTCAAACGGAAGGTGGAGGAGCGCAAGGTCTCTAACATCCACCAGCTTCGTGATGTCACCATGGAGGAGTGGAAGAGGACTCCAGTGGCAACCTGTGAAGCTCTGGTGAACTCCATGCCCAAGAGGGTTAAGGCAGCGCTGGAAAATAATGGTGGCCACACAAAATATTGGGCCCAATTTGAACATTTTCACTTAGGGGTGTACTCACTTTTGTTGCCAGCGGTTTAGACATTAAGGGCTGTGTGTTGAGTTATTTTGAGGGGACAGCAAATTTACACTGTTATACAAGCTGTACACTCATTACTTT